>VALG01001636.1:0-35455 GCA_009835305.1 Ipomoea purpurea
TATAATATCAGAGCTTAATTTCTTACGAAGTTTTTTTCTTCTAAATGAGCTTCTGCATACTACAAATAAATAACACTTCATTAAGATTATCAATGTCTCTGCACACTTTCTTTTTCATCTTCTATATGTTGATGGTTAAATAGACCAGCTAATTGCGCTAAATCCGTCGAATTTTTGTCAACTTCCGACCATTTTGTCTTGGTTCTGACCTCTTGGACCAAGTTATTGTGTGCTTCTTATTGGGCAGTTGCATACTGAACACCATACAATCCTATCTCCTCGGCTACGATAGCCCATGCGATGCTAGGAAATCATCTCGTTGCTAGTTATGCTAGTGCCTCATGAGGACGATCATATCCTCAAGGTCCAAGCTGTGAGGAACCGCGAGGGTCCGTTCATCACCACTTATCTCTATTCCTGTCGGGAAGTGCGTTAAGTATTTAACATTAGTGAAAGTTTTATTCAGGAGTCTAATCCATTTTTATTTTTTTTGTTTATTTTTGCTAAACTATAAACAAGTTGTCTTTGTTGAGTGTGATTTTGCTTTGGATCTAAGAACTTGGTTTTTATGCGTACACGATCTTTGGGAAAGAAAGATTATTGCCTTTGAAACCTTGAGATTAAGAAAAGATTCAAGTTAGGAAAGAAGAATGGCACAGCTACCAGTGAAACCAAATCATCTCTAAATCTTAACGGAGGTGGAGATGACAATGGAGTCAATCAATCACCACTGTGTGTGAGAATGGAGTCAATCAATCACCACCTGTGTAGAATCCATGTCTAACTTACATTGCTCAGATGTTGAGGAGCATGATAGCATCAATGTGCCAGGTGTGGAGGCCAACAACTTTGAAATCAAGTCAGTCAATTCTACACATGGTTTGCTTCAAATCAATTTGTAGGGTCACCACGAAGAATCCAATGCCCATATCACCAAGTTCCTAAGGTAGTGGCACCTTCAAAATAAATGGAGTCCCTCAAGAAGCCATTAAGCTACGTCTTTTCCTTTCTCGGTAAAGGATAAAGCTCATAGTTGGTTCATCTCGCTGCTAGAAAACCATTTTGCTACATGGGATCAACTACAAGGAGAGTTCTTGAAAAAGTTCTACCCAATTTTCAATACTCAAAGATGAGGAAAGCAATTCAAAATTTAAAGCAGCTGCAACTGAATCATTGCCTAAGGCTTGGGGAGATTTAAAGAGATGAGGACGCAGTGTCCACACCATGGCATTCAAAGTTGGGATTTGATGATGGTATTTATGAAGGTTTGCTTGATAGTTTAAGAGTGCTAGTTACGCTGATGTTTTTTCGGGTGGATCATTCACAGTTTTGGAATCCAACTCCAACCGATGAATTATTAGAGAAATTGCTATAAATGGATCAACATGGTACTCGGGAGACATATTCTCAAAAACCTGTAGGATGGATTCATGAAGTGAAGCAAATTTCAGCCTTGTCAGCCAAGGTGGATAATGTAGCTTCCTTGGTCCAAAAACTAACCCAAATCACTCTCAAAAATCAAATGTGAGTTATGTTTCTATTCTTTCTACTCATTTGGGTCAGTTCTGATGTGTGATCTATGTGGTGGTGGACATAATTTGGGGAATGTCTCAATGATTCAAGTTCTCAATCCCCTATGAGCATATTATTTTGTAGGATATAATAGCCACCACAACAATCATTTCAACCTCAAGGGGCCTATAATCTGAACACCGCAAGGAATCACCCCAGGCTTTTCATTGTGAAATCAATGGGAGCTACAAATTCCCAACACTTTGTTAATAGGGGTCCACCAGGTTTCAAGGGCAACAATTTCAAGGTACACAATCCAATCTCAATTACCCTCTTTGCAGGCTCCACCACAACCAAACTTTGAGGCCATGATGAGTAGGTTGTTGCTCAAGTCCCAATTACAAAGTGAGGAGAGGATCAAGCAAGTGAATGAGAGATTGGATCAATTGAGTGCCCACAATAAGATGCTAGAGAATCAACTTGCCAATCAAGCATCTACATCTTCCACCAAAGTCACTGGACAATTGCCCGCTTGCACCGAAAATCCTAGAGCATATGTCAATGCAATTGTTACAAGGAGTGGGAAGGTACTTGGTGAGCCATATCTTCCAATTGAAACATCAGTTCCAAATGAAATTGTTGATGTGGAGATTGAGGAGAAACTTGAGGAGGAAGAAGTTGAACCAGCTGCCTTGAAGACAAATCCACAAGTGCATGGTGAGGTAGAGAAACCAGTGAGAAGGTATGAACCACCCTTGCCCTTTCCTCAAAATTTCAAAAGCAAGTAAAAGAGAGGTAGGTGGAAAAAGTTTTTGGAGGTAGTTGAAAGTTTTAAAGTTTCAATCCTTTACTTGATTTGCTTTCACAAGTTACATCTTATGGAAAATATTGAGGGACATTCTCGCTAAGAAGAAGAAATTTGGTGATCATGAGATGGTGGCTATGGCACAAGAGTATAGGGCTTAGCACGTAGTGAAAGATAGGAGAATATGAAGGATAGAGATCCAAGAAGATTCACAATCCCATGTTTTATTGGAGGCGAATATCAAAAGGTCTCTTTGTGATCTTGGAGCTAGTGTTAATGTTATGCCTCTCTTTGTAAGAAGTTGATTTGGGAGAGCCTAAACATGTCTAACTTACATTGACATTTTGCTGATCAGTTTACTACTAGCCCTATTGGAATTCTTGAAGATATCTCAGTCTGTGTGGACAAGTATTTTGTTTCCTGTGACTTCATTGTGATAGATGCCCCAGAGAATCCAGATGTTCCAATCATTTTGGGGAGACCATTCATGGCCACAACTAGAGCAATAATTGATGCAAGGAAGGGGTCCATATTTTTTTACTTTGGAGATGAAAAAGTGGAATTTAATGTTATTAATGAGCCAAAGTCCACTAGGATTGAAAATTGTTCTATGATCCATTGCAAGACCCTTGGCATGACTTTGGAGGAGCAAATAAAGTAGAACATCTTCCTTGGTGGGGAGATTGATCTCGCGGATCACCGGATTGAGCACTCCAATTAATAAGGTTACGTCGAGCCTAGCGACATTAAACTTAGCACTTCATAGGAGTACCCCATGTTATCTTTCATATTTGTTTTTTATTGCTTTTCTTATTTCGTCTAGTTAGTCTTTTATTTTGCTTATTTTAATCGTGTTGTGTTTATTTGTTTTTTACCCTTCTCTTTTCTCTTGTTTGTGTTTTTTTGGTTTTGCATCATGGGTGATGCAAAGTTTTAGTGTGGGGAGGAGTCTACAATTTGGGGTAAATTTCAAAAATTTTGCTTGGATGACTCAGGTTCTTTTGGTTAATAAGTTACTTGTCATAGCATGCAGTTACATGATTATTTCCTCTTGTTGGTTTGTGGTTGTTTTGGTGGTACTTGTTGTAATTCAACTTTGTGATTGATGATTTGAGGTGTAACACATGATTGATCTATTCCATTGCCAATAGCTTTGATAGCACTCACAAATTGGATTAATTCTTGATCTTGTGTGTTATGCATTGCTAATGAAGGCTTATGTGAAATTCCGGTCATGTGTGTTTTGCTAGACTTACATCATTATCCCTAAATGAACTCTAAGATTTGCATGTTTTGAAGTGATTTATGTCATTTTTGTTAGCCGTAGCCTGTAAGTCTACACTTATATATGTTAGGGAAAAGTGTCAAATCGGCCCTTCTAAGTCAAGTCGATAGTGCAATTGGGTCTCTAATTGAAAAAAGCTCATTCAAGCCCCTAAACCGGTAAAATTGTTCAATTAAGTCCAATATGACTTGTTTATCATGTTAGAATTGATATGGTGTTGACACTGTGTCTCTTGCTTATTTTATTTTAAACAAAATGTTTATTTATTTAACACCGTGTCAATTCTCCAAAATTTAAAAAAAAAAAAAAAAAGATTATTAATCTCTAGCTGTAGTGTAACAGTTTAGCCACCATGTGTCCAATGGTCCACACCGTGGTTCTTCACCAACCATATCGTCAATAACCTGTATAAAAAAAAAAAAAAAAAAAAAAAAAAAAAAAAAAAAAAAAAAACTTCAATAAAGAATCTTGATCGGCCCTGCCCCGACCGCTTCCATTTGCAAAGGGGCTAGGTTGGGACAAACCCCAGGATTTATAGTGTGGGCTACGCTGGCTAGTCCTTTTTTTTTTTTTTTTTTTTTTTTTTTTTTTTTTTTTTTTTTTTGGGTTCCCATCTAGCCCACCTTTAATATTAATATTTAAATTTACTAATAGTAATTTTAGAATTTACGTAAATTTATTAGATATCTACATTTTTTATTTTAATGTTATAATAAATATTAATATTATGATGATATTTAAATTGGATGAATTAATGATCAAGCAATGTTACACAATTCTAATTCTTTAAAAAAAAAAAAATATAATAGTGAAAGAACCCAAGATAAAAAAAAATTATTTAACTATTGTAAAAGTAGGCTGGAAATGACGTATGGAAATTATAGCATTATTTATTTATATAGATTTATGTAGTTTATTTTCCCCGTTGTTTGTTTTTCCTTTATTCATTAACCAAAATTTATTGAAAAACATAATAAATATATTATTTAAATTTAAAAAGAGCTGGAAAGAAATAGAAATTAAGAGTTCTATTCAAACTTATCAATTTTATTTAAGTTTTAAATTATATTAAAAAATTCTAGAGGGAAAAAAAAAAACATTGGGCCTATATAGTTGTATTGTTTACTAGTATTGTTATATAGAGCGATTGCGTAAAAAAATTATATGTCCAATATTAATATTCAATGTTACAAATCTTAAATAATTGATTGACATATTTTTTTTTAATATATAATATTAGATTACTTATTTTTAATTTATAGTTGTTAATTATATATATATTTAAATGTATGATGTTATTATTGTTGGAGTATTATTATATTCATTAGTATTAATTATTATGTTAAAGTAATGGATATTGTGTGATATGATTGTATTGATAATGATAATTATGTATGGATGATGATGATGATGATGGATATCAAGTTAATTTATAATTAATAATAATGATAATATATTATATATTATATATATTATAAATAATAATAATTGAATTAATAGATTTATAATAATACATAATAATGAATAATAAATAAGTAATAATATAATATATAAAATAATAATATAATAATAATATAATAATAATAATTTAATAAATATTATAATAATTATATATAAATCCAGTATATATAAATATAATAATATTTTAATATTATAATAATATAATATATCAGAAATAATTATTTTATTAATAATAAAACTGAATATATTATTAATAATATAATATAATAATATATTATATAAATAATAATAATTATAATTTAATATAATTAATATTAATATATAATATAATATTACTTCATAATATTATTAATATAATTGAATATAGATAGAAATAATATAATAATTAATAATATAATAATAATAATGAATAATAATAATAATAATAATAATAATAATAAAATATATAGATAATTAATAATAATAATAATATAATAATAATAATAATAATAATAATAATAATAATAATAATAATAATAAACTAATAATAATAATAATAATAATAATAATATAATAATAATATATAATATAATAATAATAATAATAATAATAATAATATAATAATATAAAAATAAATATATTTAATATAATAATAATAATAATATAATAATAATAATAATAAAATAATAATAATAATATTATAATAAATATAATAATAATAATAATATAATAATAATAATAATAATAATAATAATAATCAATAATAATAATATAATAAATAATAATTATATAATAATAATAATAATAATAATAATAATAATAATAATAATAATAATAAAAGAATAATAATAATAATAAATAATAATAATAATAATAATAATAATAATAATAATAATAATAATAATAATAATAATAATTAATAATAATAATAATAATATAAAATAATAATGAACAAAAAAGATAACAAAATTATAACGGTAATGATATTTTTGTTCAAATATAGTACAACACTTATAGCATTATGTATATAAAATAATTAATAGAAAAATAGATATAAATCACAGATATAACTTAATTGAGATTTATTATATTTTTAGATAATTAAGTACCTATAGCTCTATTGACCGATCTACGATATACATACTAGGGAAAAGAAAAAACTTGATGTATTCCCAAAACCTTATTCTCAACTTTTACTTTCACTTGTGTTTAAATTTGATTGGAAAAGGAAAAAAAATTAGATAAACATCATAGCTCACTATTAAATTGAGCAATCAAAGCATGTCAAATCATTAACAACATGTTTGGTTCACGGAATGAATTTTGAGGTAATAGAAATGCTATTCCATAAGGAATGGAATAGGCAAAGAATAGAATAGGAATTGTATTCTATTGTTTGGTTCGCTGAAGGAATAGACTTTAGAAATTATATTACAGTGTTTGGTTGATTAAGGAATAGAAATGAAATATGTTTTAAAAGACATAAATAGCCTTATAAAAAATATGTGATGGTTGCGATGGTGGTGGCGGCGGCGGTGGTGGTAATGGTGGTGGTGATGGTGGCGGCGCCGGTGGTGGTGCTGGGGTGGTAGTGGTGGTGGTGACGGTGGCGGTGGTGGCGTGGTGGTGGACGGTGACGATTATGGTAGTGGTGGTGGTTGTGGCAACGGGGTGGTGGCAGTGGGGTGGCCGGTGGTGGCGATGGTGGTGGCGGTGGCGGCGCGACGGTGGGGTGCTGGGTGGTATTGTGGTGTGACGGTGCAGTGGTGGACGTGGTGGTGGGCGGTGGTGGTGGCTCGGTGACGATTATGGTAGTGGTGGTGGTTGGTGGCAACGGTGTGGTGGCGGCTGGTGGCGATGGGTGGTGGTGGTGGTGTGGTGCGGCGGCAGTGGTGTGGTAGTGGGTGTGGTGGTGTGGTGGGTGGTGGGTGGTGGGTGGCGGTGGTGTTGCTGGGTGGCAGTTTGGTGTAGTGGTAGTGGCGATGGCGATAGTGGTGGTGCTGGGGTGGTAGTGGTGCTAGGTGGTAGTGTTGGTGGTGGCGGTGCAAGTGGGTGGTTGGCAACGGTGACGGTTGTGGCAGTGTGTAGGGGCAGCGACAGTTGTGGCGGTGGTGTGCTGGTGGCGGTGGTGGCAGTGGCGATGGTGGTGTGATGGTGGTGGAGGGCGGCGGTGGTGCTGGGGTGTAGTGGTGATGGTGGCGACCCGGTGGTGTGGGGTGGGCGCGACGGTGTGGCGGTGGTGGTGGTGGTGGCGACGACGACGATGGTGGTGTGGGCGGTGGCGACGGCGGTGGTGATGTGGTGGCGACTATGGTGGTGAAATAGGATTAATTTATATATAGGAACAAAAATTAGGTTAAAAGAAAGGGGTAAAAAAAGGAAATAGATTCTAAAATTTTATTCCTGAGCGTTCAGTAATAGGCTAATACCAGGGGGGCCCTAGGTAATAGTATTACCTTATTGAGGTAATAGGCTATTACCAGGAATATTATTCCTGGTAATAGAAATGATTATCAAACAACCGGAATAGGCCTCATTACTGGGAATGCTATGCATTCCCGGCCTATTCCGTGAACCAAACGGGCCATAAGAGAATAAAATGAGAGTACAAATTGGAAGTACATACAAAATTACTTAATAATAAAATTGTGACTCACTAATTTTTATAGATAAATAAGAATATGACACCTAAGTTGAGAGTAAGAAATGAAGTAGAAAATAAGTAGTGAGTAGAGACGGTTACCTATGCCGCTTTTTGGTTACGTTATAAATGGAAGGTGGAGACGATCTAGCAGCTGCTCAATTACGGACTTAACTCTCTCTCCTTTCTAGATAAGATAAGATGGAAAGACTACCATCAGAGCTGTGTCTGAAAATTTTGCGTTTACTGGATCATCACAATCTCGCAGCTGCTCAATTAGGTGAATTTTACATTATTGCTTGAATGGGGTTTAATTTTATGAATTCCCAGTTCCAGATTTATCCAAATTTCTTGTTTTTGGGATCAATAGCGTCCGGAAATCAATCGAATTGTTGCTTATACTAACTCGATTGCGGAATCAGAATCAGAAAAGAGCTAAGAAATGTGCGGTTTTGATTGGGTGAAGTTTGCAGCAGATGGAAAGCGTTAGGATCAGAAGACAATTTATGGTGCGATCTGTTCAAAGAGAGGTGGGGTTTAGATCATGCGGCATTCTTCTCCCCAACTGGTTCCAGATCATGGAAGACGCATACGCAGTGCAGGATCGTGCGATCGAATTGGATTGTAAGTCGTTCATTCCGTGATTCTATGAAGCTAATTCCTTTTGTTTTTTTGCATAATTATTGAGATTGGTTGGATGCAATCAGGGATTGAAGATTATAAGGGAAGTAGATGATTATTACATTATCCGGGGAGGAGAGATTCAACGACATTTGGGCAGGAAGAGGCCGGATAAAAGTGTGGAGGAAGAAAAAGAGGCAAGTTTGGGCATAGTGGATAAGATCCTTTTCTTCATTGGGGATCTTGAATCCGCCATCATGCAAGCAAACCCAAATCACCTCATGTAAATTCACACTCTGGTTACGTTATTATTTAATCATCTCCGATGCAAGACATCAAATTCTGTATCAAATTTTACATTAAAAGAAATATTCTCATATTCTTACACAATTTTATTCATTTCCAACTTATATAACAACTATATTACATTTAATTTTTAAAATTACCATATCGTTCTCACAGATGCTCAATCAATGCATTACGAAGTATATAATGCGCTTCTTTATCTTTTATTTGTCTATGTCGAGTAAGAAATTCTTGAAATAAAGGGAGTTTAATTTATTTGTTTAATTTTTGATGTCCATGTCTATGTCTTTTATTTGTTTAATTTCGGATGTATTTAGTTTAATTTTATGAAAATTATGTTTATGTACTTTAATTTTTAATTATCTATATATAATATTAGTCTTGTTTTAATCGCCTTGATGTGATCTTTCAAATGATATATTTTATTTAATTATTCAAAATTTATGTTTATATTTAATATATATAATCTATAAAAATAAATAAGGATACAAAATAAATTAATAAAAAAGACAAATGAAAAATATGGCGTACCACAGTAGACAAATGCCAAAATGCCGGACAGTTTGGCACTTCGCTAGAGAACGATCAACGCCAAAACTACCCACCATTTTGGCGTTTGGCGCCTTAGCTGGAAAAGGTCTTAGACCATCTCCAACCCTCTGTACCAAGTTTGACAGCGAAAGGAATATTTCAGCATATTATTACCAAAAAAAAATTTCCATCTCCAACCCATTACACAAAATCTACACTAAATTTTATTTCTTCACTAAAATAATTTGTTTTCCACAAATAAGAACTTTGTATTATCTTTTAAAATTTTAATATAAAATATAATTATAAGGCAAATATTATTATTATTCCCACATAATAAATCATAAACATTCATTACTTTAATTTTCATAATTATCATATCGTTCCACATATGCTCAATCAAATGCATCACGAAACGCATAATGCGCTTCTTTATCTTTGATTTGCCTATGTCGAGCAAGAAATTAAACTCATGAAAGATAGTACTCTCATCTCTATCTATATCAACCTTAGGAGCTGGTGCTCTCTCCAAATTTGTATATATGTTTTTCCACCAACGTTCATCCTCAATGATCATATTGTTCATTATGTGATGATGACATTAGATCTGCACATGTTTATTCCAAAAACAATACCGGTCTCTTGACTATTGCAAATCGTGATTGGAGGACTCTAAATGCATGTTCTACGTCTTTTCTACATGCTTCTTGCATCATTCAAATAACTTTTTCTTTGGTCCCCAGGGCTAATGAATAGTTGTACCAAGGTTGACCATTTTTGATATATACCATCAGCTAAATATATCATGTTATTGTACTCTTTCCCTTGAATAACATAATGAGTAAGGGGTGTCGTACCATTTGCAATTATTGAGTAGTTACAGTCTTGGGGTTATTGTTAGACTAGTATGGTCAGTCTTCACCTAACTCCCTAAGTTAGTGCTATAGCTTAGTATATAATAACCGTGTAATCCCTTTCAATAACAAACTCAAAAAATATCCACAATCCACATTCATTTGGTATCAGAAGACTCTTTCGATCCTATGGCTACCCAAAGCGATAACAACCTACACCGGCGACTGAAGACGCTCCGGTTTCCTTTATTCGACCGGTCCGTCGCCGTTGTTTCGCAGAATGGTTCTCGGATTCCAACACGCTTCAGCAGACACATCACTATGTGTCGATTAAACTGATCTCCACGAACTACTTGTTCTAGAGAGCACAGCTTGTTCCTTTCTTGCGCGGCCAAAATTTGTTTGGCTTCGTGGATGGCACCAACCTCTGCCTACTGGAGATCGTCGATGTCTCCTCTTCGTCAACGGCGTTGATGGCAGACTCCCCGCGTGCCACCTGGATGCAGCAAAATCAGAGTATCCTGAGCATGTTGATTTCTTCCTTGTCTGAGGAAGTTTTGTATCTCGCCATTGGGCATGCCACCTCCAGGTTTGTTTGGATGGCCATTGAAACAGCCCTTGGTTCGACTTCCCGTTCGCACTCTTAAGTCTGCTCACACAGTTGCAAGGTCTCCGCCAGGGAGACTCCTCGCGTCAGAGTATCTTGGGCGGGCTCAGGTCTTTGGTCGAACAATTAACACATGTCGGATGTCCATCGGGGTGGATGAGCAAAACCACCATGTCTTCAGAGGTTTACGCCCGAAATACAAGTCGTTGGTAGCATCGCTGACCACCAAAAGCAGCCCCGCTTACCTTACCAGAGGTTGCAGATCTTCTTGGCAACACATCAAATCTCTTTCCAGAAGAATGTCCATCATGTTGCTGATCCTCCAATGTCGGCGATGATCGCGAGTCAGGCAGTGTCGAATTCCGGAGTTCCGGCGCACGGTGGTCGTGGGGAGGTCGCAACCAGCACGGGCAACGTGGCAGAGGAAACTGCGGTCGTGGGGGCGTGAGGTGTCAAATATGTGATATACCTGGCTACACCGCCCTGACCTGTTACAGACGATTCGACAATGCTGTGTTCAACACACCCTCGCCGCAACAGACTCTCGTCAACCGCAGGCCATGTTGCGTTTCAACAACAACCAAGAGCCATTCCACTGCACCTTTTTCCAATGTTTGGTACCCAGATACTAGAGCCAATGTGCACGCTACCCCAATGTTGATACACTGAATGACGTTGAGCCATATCCCGAGGGAGAAATACTGTGTGTAGGAGACGGGTCAGGTTTGTCATCCATAACACTGGTTCTGTGTCTTTAAATTCCAAGTCACGGTCTCTGTTCCTAAAACGAGTTTTGCATGTTCCTAACCTTCGTGCATCTCTTATCTCAGTTCAAAAGTTTACACAGGATAACAATGTCTACTTTGAGTTTCACCCATTTTACTTTGTTGTGAAGGATCGTACAACACACCAAACGCTTCTTAGGGGTCCTAGCGAGGGCGGATTGTACTCTCTAAACTTGTCTAATCCGGTCGCGTTACTGTCTGCCAAGGCATCCCCACAAATCTGGCACGAACGTCTAGGTCATCCTCACATTCGAGTACTTCGGCAGGTTTTATCTAGTTGTCCTGTCGTAGGTTCATTTAACTCTTTGAATAATCTATGTAATGTGTGCCAATTGGGCAAATCTGCCCGTTTCCCGTTGGCACATGTAGAACATTCTAGTCAGTCTTTCTTAGATTTGTTTTCACGGACATTTGGGGTCCTTCCCCAGTCCCGACCGATGGTTATAAATATTTCATCTTGTTTGTTGACCACTATTCCCGGTATATGTGGTTGTATCCAATGAAATTAAAATCAGACATATACTCTATTTTCACCATGTTTCGTACGTTAGTGGAAAAACAGTTTTACCGTCCCATTAAAGCTGGCAATCCGACATGGGGGTGAATACAGGAAACTACATTCAGTATTCACCGCTGCTGGGATTGTGCACAGACAGTCGTATCCCCACACCCACGAACAGAACGGCCGTGTGGAACGCCGTCACCGTCATGTCGTTGAAACCGGTCTAGCCCTGTTAGCACATGGGCATGCCCAAAGAAGTATTGGCATTACTCTTTTGAGTCAGCAGTCCATCTTATAAATCACATGCCATCGTCAGTTCCCATGGTACGAGTCCATATTATTGTGTCTTTAATAAAGCTCCTAACTACACTATGTTTCGGGTATTTGGGCTGCGAGTGTTTCCCGTGTCTACGTCCTTACAATACCCATAAAATGGACTACCGTTCCGTCTCCTGTGTGTTTTTGGGATACCCGGACAATTTTACTGGCTACAGGTGTTTGGACAGGGTCACTGGACGGGTCTATATAGCAAGGCATGTCTGCTTCAATTGAAGCGGGTTTCCTTTTTCTGGGCGTGGCTGATGTACAGGCCACGATTCCACCACTTTCACCACCGTGAGCTTGTGTTCAAGTTCGTCAAGCAGCAAACTCACATGCAGATCCACCACCGTCGTTGCCTGTTCAATCAAGCAGTGACCGCTGGTGCCTTCTCAGCCGGTGCCTTCCTCATCATCGACGGCAGTAGCTGCTTCATCGTCATTCCAGCCGCCCATTTCCTTACCACAACCAGGCGACGACGGGCGCCAACATGATCCCACTCGCACCCACACGATGCAACTTCGCACTACAACTGGTGCCCAGCGACGACGCCCCATGGCTCTGTAGCGTCTATTGATGATAACGAGCAAACATGTCATTCACAGGCAGTCAAGGTTCCCCATTGCGCAGTGCCATGGATGTTGAATTTAACGGCTTAATTCATAATAACACATGGACTCTTGTGCCACACCGGCCTAATATGAATGTAATAGGTTGTAAGTGGGTGTACAGAATCAAAAGAAAGTCAGATGGAAACGTTGAGCGTTATAAGGCTCGTCTAGTTGCCAAAAGGGTTCAACCAGATCCCGGTAAAGACTACCTAGAAACATACAGTCCAGTGGTTAAACCTACCACCATTCGCCTACTTCTGGAGTTTGCAGTCTCGAATCAGTGGACAATGCGTCAACTGGACATTCATAATGCCTTCCTAAACGCGTGTCACGGAAGACATCTACAAGTGTCAACCACCGGGGTACATAAACTCCACTTATCCTGGACATGTGTGTAAACTCCAACGTTTCCTATATGGCCTCAAACAGCCCTACGGGCGTGGTTCACAAGGCTGCATGATTTTTTGGTTCAGATTAGGTTTCGTCCCTCCAAAATGGACGTATCTTTATTTATTTTAGAAACTGAGGATGTACGCACATATTTACTTGTTTACGTAGATGATATCCTTTTGTTAGGGAACAATTCTGATGTTGTAAACAATGTAATGTCTAAGCTATCCACGGCGTTTCGTATTCGTGACCTAGGTAGGCCAAGTTCTTTTTGGCATTGAAGCAATTGACGAAGACGGTGGTATAATCCTATCCCAACAAAGGTACACGACTGAACTTCTATGAAAGACTGGAATGGAGTCATGCAAAGCGCTATCGACACCGATGTCTACTAGCAGTCTGAGCCTTCCCCGTGGGTATAGACGACTTCGATGACCCGACCTTATACCGCCAACTTGTTGGTTCTCTAATGTACTTGCTGGTCACACGGCCGGATTTGTCGTTTGTAGTAAATCGCCTGTGCCAGTTCATGCACAATCCATAAGTTGAGCACTGGGCATCCCATAAAAGAGTTCTACGCTATGTTATGGGCACACTCGACCTTGGTCTTCGATTGACGCCAGCGCCCTCCCCGGTGATTCATGCTTTTTCTGACTCGAACTGGGCTGGTTGCTCTGTTAATAGGAAGTCCACTGCGGGTTACACAGTCTTCCTCGGGCCTAATCTTTTGTCTTGGGTGTCTCGGAAGCAACGCACTGTAGCTCGCTCCTCTACTGGAGCAGAATACAAAACCCTAGCTGATGTTGCGGCCGAAGTGACCTGGGTTCAATCTCTGTTGAAGGAACTCAGGCTCCTCCGCCAACTATGCCGGTGCTCTGGTGTGATAAATCTGGGCGCAACTTACCTGTGCTCCAATCCAGTGTTCCACGCCCGGACTAAACACGTGGAGGTTGACTACCATTTCGTCCGAGATAAAGTCACGTCCAGAGCTCTTAAAGTTAACTTCGTCATGTTGTGCCATATCTTTCGTAACAAAAATATAGTGGCTGATGGTTTGGCTAAAATGACAAGATATGACATGGTTTGCTGGAGGTAGAGGCCTCAGGGAGCGTCGAACCAAAGTGAGACATTTGATTGATGAAGATAGCATGGGTCGTACTTGGCTGCATAGAGTGAGAGAAGAGAACCAATAGCAGGTTCCGGAGGCGTCTCCCCTCCATCTTTGATCCAAAAAAAGGTAAGACTTTTAGATATGATAAATTTTAAATATAATTATGGTAACATTTAATAAAATCTAAATGGAAACCAAACTTATTTCTTATGTTACTCCAATATATACGGTGTGTATGGTTGACAGGTTTAGTTTTAAGGAATGGGTATCAAAGTGATTGGTATTGTTTGGTGATAGATTTTTTGAACACTGCTATGGGTTTCAAATATCCCCTTAATTGATAAACTCATACCCAAATAAAATAAGAGTATCATCCCCTTTCATTCCCTTTTTCATTATCATCCTCATTAATTAGTGCTTTTAGATTTTTGTTTTTATTTTTTGTTCATATTGGTATTTTGGATATCTTTATATTAGAATCAATTGTCTTGAGTTTGTATTCTTGTATTTTTAAAATCTTTATTTGCATGATTTGGATCATGCATAACCAAACAACATTATTGATAATATTTCTATTCCACCCTACTACAAACATGCAAAATACTTTCACTAAAAACCCATTATATTACCAAGTATTTGATATCCAACCCGATTCCGATTCTCATGTGAGAACCAAACCACACCCATAATGTCTGCATACATTACTACCATTGAAGAATATAAGAAATGATATTTGTGTATGCATTGAATGGTAATAATAATGGGAAAGATAATACAAGTTATAATAGTAAGGATACTTTTTGTCCAAAAAATTGTGTAGTACAACTCTTATCATCATAGACGGACCACTATGGGGGCAGTTACCCCCCCCCTCCCCCACCCCACCCACCACCACCCCTTGTCCCCTTTATATGTGTGGGTGTGTGTGTGTGTGTGACATTAAATGTTATATAAAATCTATATTTATGTTTAGTTGTTAATGTTTAAGCATTCTTAGTTGGATTTCACCTATGTCTATTGTCACAATCTTTTCTTGTTTATTTTATCTCTTCCATTCTCTCACAAGATTAAATTAAATATTCTTTTAGGTCTATTTTTAGGAATCATTTTAATTAAAAGTAGTATACAAGTTTATATTTATACTTCATTGCATTCGAATTAATTTATAAATACTTAAACTTGATCTAACTAAAGAAATTTAAAATTCAAAAGTATTTATGATATAGTGTTATTCAAATTATTTATCTAATTGATTATGTTCATATTTTATCAAAAATATTTTTTACATTTTCCACCTAGGGATGACCAATTCTACCCGCACCCAACGGGTTACCCGCATTCCCGCCCAAGGGTTATAAAATACCCGCATAATAATTTGGGTAATGGTGCGGGTATGGGGAAAAAGTTTAAACATGCGCGGATATTGGGGCGAGTGCGGGGAGAAGTATCCCCGCCCCGCACCCGGCCCCGACCCCGCATATACTATATTATAATTATATATATATATATATATCATATATATATATTATATATAATATATATATAATATATATATATATATATATATATATATATATATATATATATATATATATATATATATAGAATTACATTCAGGTAAAAACACATCTTACAATACAAACCTGTGGACAAGATGGGGACCGTTGGATGGTGAGATTGATGGTTCTGATTGTTGCGCTATTCTATTTTGCTTTTTACGGTAAGCATTTTAAGTTTTTATGTTTAGGGGGTTATTTATGGTATTTTGTTAAGCGATTAACCTAGTCAAATTAGCCTTATTTTTTGTTTTTCCCAGGTTTCACGGCGACGCGATTCTTCTGTTCTCGTCTGTCGCGTATGGAAGGCTCTCCGAGCGTTGTAGACTTCCTCGCTTCGCGTCGTTTCGTCGGATTCCTTCCTCTTTTTTTTTTTTTTTTTTTTTTCACTATCCACGTAGTGATGGTAATCAGTTGGACCGTGGCTTTATAAGGAGGCGGGTGACCACCGGAGAAAGGATGTCGTCGAGGTACGTGTTGACTTCTCTTCCGATTTTTTTTTTTTTTTTTTTTTTTTTTTTTTGGTGGATTCTTGTGTTTTGTGCGGTTTTTGTTTTCTTTGTTGGGGGTTTGTTTGGTTGTAGGCATCTTATGCGTTTTGGGGGGTGGTGGAGTGCGATGGTTGCCGGTTTTGCTCGAAATTTGGAGCTAGAGTTTTGTATTTGGGAATTTTTTTGCATGGATTAGATGATTTAATTTTCATATGTTTTTTATTTTGATGATTAGATAATGTTAGTTTGATTATTTTCTGCCTATTTTTTATGCCTAGTTAATGCTTCATTGTTTCAAAGTTTAGAGTTCAATCTTTTGTTTGTTTTTAGTAAGTTCTTAAATTTTTGTTCTTTCTGTAATCTGTTCATGAATACAAAATTTTAAGACTTAAATATTTTATCTCTGTTTTGCTGGTTTTTTTTTTTTTGAAATTTGTATTCGGTTGTGAGGATGGGCGCTTAGAGGTTTGTTCTGCCCCTTTTTTTTTTTAAAAAAAAAAAAAATTGTATTCGGCCGCGGGTATGGTGGCTTGGAGGGTTGCCGTGGTTGTTGAGTTGTGGTGTTTTTTCCTCTATTATCGCTCTCTTATGTGTATCCTTAAAAATGGTGTAAAAATACAGTGGAGAAATACGGTGGAGAAATATGTTCTTATTTCGCCACTGTATTAGTGTTTGCTGTCGTTTTTAATTTTGTTTAGAGTTATAAAATGAAGAAGGTGAGAGGATGAGTTGTTGTTTTAGGGCTCATGACTGTCTGCCATTAATCTGTTTTTCTTTTTCTTTTTATTTCTTACTCTGCCGTGTGGGTTGGAGGCTGGGGGGTTTGATTGTGTTGCTGATTTGGAATTTTTGATTGTTTTTTGCAATGCTATAATTTTATGCCTCTTTTCAATTACATAATTATTTTATGATCTTTTTTTTTTTTTGTGGTATCTCAAACCGCTTATGGTTTCTGTGTTACGTGTTTGCATTGTTTGTCCCAGTTGTGTGGTTGCCATTTATGTTGTTTAGTATCTTGTATCTGCATTCTGTTTCACATGGGGCCTAGGGATGGGGTGGGAATTTGTGTGTTTTTTGCAGTATGGTGTTTTGAGTTTTGTTTGTTGGAGTTATATATGTGCATTCATACTGGGATGTGATTGAGTTGGATATGTTTAATTTCCATTTCGATTGTGTGTGCAGAAGGATATGCTTGTTGAATTTTTAGACTTATTGATCCTGGAAAGGCGGTAATTTGTACTAACTTGGATTCTATGCTGATGCAAATGTCTTGGCGAGATTCGAAGAATATGACTGATTGTGTGGTGTATCTTATACTCACATGGAGGTGTATGTTGACCAAGGCGTTTCAAAGTGGACTGTGGTTTTTTTCGAGGAGAAATTAGTAAGCTGCACAAACTTAGGCTACAGTGCACGAAGGAACTAAGATTCTATGAATTCAATGTGCACAATCTAGGAATATATGCCGGGCGTACCAATCTTTGTGTACTCCGCTTGCTTCTGTGTAGTTATGCAGTTTCCACTATGTACTTCTAGAGGTTCTCTCATGTGATTGACTAAAATTTTTAATGTTCGTATTTATGGTTCGACGGTATTTTGTAGGGCTATGAATTTTATTTAGAAAATTTATGCTGCAATTTATGTGTATGTCACTACTTGGTGTTTTGTTGGCAATCTTGAATTTAAATTGCTTTTAATGCCAACTTTGTCAATTTTCGTCCACTACAAGTTGTTTTTGGTGTTTGGCAGTCATTTGTATTTATAAACGCTATTACATTTTTTTGGTGTGATTTAGTAATATAATCTTTTTATTTAGATGTTTGGGGTCCCCAGTATTATGCACTATGTAGCTTTATTGGGTGCACAATATTCGTATAACCATGTGCACATTAATAAGGTGTGCACCAACTGATAGTCGATGTGCACACTAGTTTACATTGTCTTAACCCGGGTGCACATAAGCACAAAGGTGTGTGCGCCCTGGTAAACTACAGTTTATCACCTGTTAGCCTCGTGCAATGCTAACACCATTTTCAACTATATCTTGAACACATGTCTAAGAAAAATTAATTCATTTGCTTACTTTTATATGTGTTTTAGCAATGACACACAATCATCATTTCAATTATGCTTCCACCATTTCGTCTAGGCTTGAACCCGTCCCTCGAACACGCCATATATGTGATGCCCACTTGGCCGTCTCGATTTTTCCACATTGTGCTATTTCTGAAATCAAACCCAACCACTGTAGCGTATGCTCGATAGAAATCAATCTCTTATTCTATTATTTCGAAACGCTGCTTAGCGAAAGGTTGAATTTCTTGGGCGCATTCTGATTTCCATGCTTTGTACCATTTGCGGATGTCCATTACACATTCATCCTGCCCTCCAATATTCTACCGCATCCTATCAACTTGTTCGTCCATTTCTTTAGAGCACACATTTATGTTCGCAAATGCACACAACAAGCACTTAGACGATTGTAACAAATCATATTTTATGATAACATTAATACATGCACATAGTCCCTCAGGCGTGCACACGGTATTTCATAGGTTAAATGTGTGCAATCTTGCGTCTACGTTTGTGCACGTTAAAGCAAAGTTTTGCCTAACTAATTTTCCATACGTTGTTTAACCATGTTTATACCCAATTGTTCGTATTACTTTAATCTCTTACATGCATTGCTTTCCAGTAAACAAATTTATGTACTAATTAAAACACAGATTGAATGTTGTTGCATCCTTCATGGATTTACAAATTACACCCATGCACAGTTCTCATTATGCACAGACACATTTCATATGTGCATACTACCTTATTGATATGTGCACCCAGTTTCATACTAATCACATTCGTTCACTCTTAGTTCACAAATATATTACTATCAAATTCATAGAATTAATTCCAAATCCTACGCATGATGCACAGTTCTAATTACATGATTCCCCTAATTACAATTGTTCAACTGTTCTCTCCATATACATATTATTAAAATGGTTTGCATCCTTCATGAATTAACAAATTACATGCATGCACACACAGTTCTCATCCATGGATTAATTTGGGTTTCTTTACCTAGTGTTGACGACGCCGTATGCTCCAAATTAGCATTCATGTCTTCTCGTCGGCGTTGTTGTGTCGGAATGCCGTCCGTGAAGGGTGTTTAGCGTCTAGGATGGATTTCCGTTGGTGGGAGAGTGTGCGTTAATTGATAAGTTGTTAAATCCTACCATACTTACACTTCTTCAATTATGGTGTAATATCAATATATAATAATATTCTACAATTAGACTTTTTTGCATTGCCTTAATTACCCTTTTACCATTAATTATGATTCAGTAATTATTTTTTTCCCTTAAATCTAATCCGTTAATCTAATCAAATCTTGTGGCTCATATTTGTCCTTACGTTGTATTTTAAGAGTGTTTGCATGTGAATGCAACCCTATATATATATATATATATTATGTAATCTATCAAAAACATTCTATTGTAATTTATAATGTATTTTATATTTTAATCTTATTATAATTGTTTGATATTTTGTCATTGACATTTCTAACGTCATTTAAGATTCGTCCTCACTTGATGATTTTCTGAATCGCTTATCATAATGTATAAAATAGTTAATAGAAAAAATGATATAAATCAAAAATATAATTTAGATTGAGATTTATTATATTTTAGATAATTAAGTACAGGTTGCTCTATTGACCGATCTATGATATAACTAGTTGTGACAGTTACCAATGCCGCTTTTTGTTACGTTATTAACTTACGGAGTATTAATTAAGGAAGATCCGTCCATTAAAAATGAAAGGTGGAGAGATCTAGCAGCTGCTCAATTACGGACTTAACTCTCTCTCCTTTCTAGTCTAGATAAGATAAGATGGAAACACTACCATCGGAGCTGTGTCTGAAAATTTTGCGGTTACTGGATCATCACAATCTCGCAGCTCTCAATTAGGTGAATTTACATTATTGCTTGAATGGGCCAGATTTATCCAAATTTCTTATTTTTGGGATCAATCGAATTATTGTTGACTTTAGCTTTTCCTAAGATGGGATCTCTATTAATTCAGGAACAGACAAATTAATCTACTAACTCGATTGCAGAATCAGAAAAGAGCTAACAAAGTGCGGTTTTGATTGGGTGAAGTTTGCAGGAGATGGAAAGCGTTAGGATCAGAAGAGGGTTTATGGTGCGATCTGTTTAAAGAGAGGTGGGGTTTTAGATCCTGCGGCATTCTACGCCCAACTGGTTCCAGATCATGGAAGGACGCATATGCAGTGCAGATCGGTGCGATCGAGTTGGATTGTAAGTCGTTCATTTGATGATTCTATGAAGCTAATCTTTTTGTTTTTTGCATAATTATGAGATTGGTTGGTGGGTATGTGTTGTGTTGATTGGATGCGATCAGGGGATTGAAGATTATAAGGGAAGGAGATGATTATTACCTTATCCATGGAGGAGAGATTCAGCGACATTTGGGCAGCAAGAGGGGTGAAAGCAGCAGAAACAACACCGCTAAAAGTGTGGAGGAAGAAAAAGAGCCAGGTTTGGGTGTATTGGATAAGATCCTTTTCTTCATTGGGGACCTTGAATCCGCCACCATGCAAGCAAAACGAAATCACCTCATGTAAATTCACACTCTGGTTATTATTAGAACTCTATATCTATACCTATCAGCTAGCTTTAGAATTCCTTTTCGTTTCAGTGTATTATTGTAATTTGTAAATTTACTTTTACCGGTCATGCCTAGCTAGGACTAATTCATGTATCTCTATGAATTCATCTTTTATTGTACTTTGTAAATACAATTGATCAATAATAAAATTCTTTGCAATTATCACTATTCTCATCGAGTATAAGTAGATCAAATGATCCATGGCTACCACCAATACTACAGCCATGCTACTGCCGTCTATTGGGGACGCTGATCCTAACGTCCCCCACCGCTGACGCCACTGACACCACCATCTCCTCCTCCTCTTGCACCATCTCAAATATTATCTCTTCACCCTGATCTCCCTAAATACCCTACAAACGACCCATCACTGTATATCTTTCAAATTTACTTTCTCAAATTATCTATTTTCAAAAATTCAACTTGTTCCCTTTCTCCGTGGTCGAAATCTCAATGGATACGTTACGTCGATGGTTTTTTTGCGTGTTCGGCTCAGCTTCGGATGGTTGTTCCGTTGTAGCTAATCATGCAACCCAAAGCTTGGAGGTGAAGTTGGGTAGGTCTGGATAGGTAGTTTTTGGAAAAGTCCTCATCTTCAACAATAAATGTGTCTTATACAGGCGAGCCTGGAGACACATGCTAAAGATCCGGCATGTGCTCCAAGTGGTGGTTATAGGTTGGTCGGTCAAGGAGGCATTGAAGTGTTTAATCTAAAGGAGAAAAGGTAGACGGGATGTGATTAGACAGTCTGTCCATGGCTTCGTACTCGAAGAAACGGGTAGAGAGGCAGTTCACTTTCCCGGTTTTGACGGGGAATGTTTCGGTCAGCTTAACCAGGTGATTGGGAAGTCTAGGTAGTGATGTAGTTCTGTCTAGTGAAAAACCGGTGTGGTCAATCCTAGTCAGTTAATTAGCAAACTCAATCAGCCATGTATGCACTATCAGTTTAGATGAGCAGAATCTCTACCTGTTTAAAAGCCTCCACCCTAAGTATCGTGTGATGTTCTCTTCATTGACCACAAAGGAACTTGTGACAATTGATTTGCTGAATGACTATCTCGCCGCACATCAGTTCATCTATGATCATGATATCCATCTACTGACTCCCCCACTACCACCTGCCGCTTCAAGATTGGAGCAACCGGTTGAACAACCCCTTGGTCATGGTAATAGAGTTGGCCGAGGCTGTGGTCATGGGTCGTGGCTATGTTCCGAAGTGCCAAATCTACAACGATATTGACCACAATACTTTACAGTGATATATGATTGTTCCGAAGCATCCATTCCTCAAGCGAATGTGGCTCATTCTGATGATCTAGTTGATGCCTCATTCTTTCAGAATTGGCTCCGCGATGCTAGGTAGTCCACTCATCATGTCACTTCCGATCCCTCCTCATTGCAACGAGTGGAAGAGTACACAAGGAATGACAAATTTTGAGTTTGTAATACAGTAATAGTACATGTTTGAATATTTTTAGTATTCGGCACACTTCCATATCATCTTCTTCAATCTTCATGTGCCCTACAATGGTACATAATGTGTTACATGTTCATGCCCTAATAAACTCTCTCCTATCTATCAAAGATTTTGTCACTGATAATAATGTTTCCTTTGTGTTCTATCCTCTTGTTTTGTTGTGAAGAATCTCAACATTAACTAAATTCTGCTTAAGGGAAAAAAAGCTCGAGGGGTTACCCTCGCTCAAGAGCCTTACACAATATTCTATATCGTTGTCCAGTATCTAAGTTTCAATACCGTTAACACCTCGGCACATATGGAATAAATGTGTACTCTATTGAGAAGTGAGAGAAGAATTGTGGCACGCTTGGAGTAAATGTGTACTCTATTGAAATGCGAAAGAGAAGAATTGTGCATGTGACCTTCAGAGAATAACTTGAGCCTGTGTATGAAGAATTGTATCAACATAAAACTTGCATACATACCTTGTTTGTCAAATTTATCTTGTAATATTTTTTAAATCTTTTTTATTTGAATAAAAGTAATTAAAATTACAACTATTACAACTATTACAACTATTAAAACAATAAATGCAATGGCATAGGTCCAAACTGGCCTATAGATATATGAACAACCTAGTCTATGGAATTAATTCGATCCAAGTAGTTTTGGATTTGTGTAGGAAGCAGCAGCTACACCAATAGCAATATCCAATCTGCCTCCATGCTCACTCTATTATTGTAATTTGACAATCATTTGCTTTTGCATTTAATATATGTTTTTCCATTTTAAGAAAACGTATCAAATCTAATCGAGATTAATGTGTATGCAACAACATTCTCAAAAAGTGGCGGAGGAGATTATTGGGCGGAGGCTGGTGAAAGGTCGGCCGGCCAAGCGCCCAAACCTAGTCTCTCGCTATGAGTTAAAACATATTAGCCCTGTTTGGTAAAATAGTTAGCTTATCAATCAATTTTGGCTTATTTGACCACTATCAGCGGTTCGACTTGATTCAAAAAGCTGCTCAAAGTAGCTTTTCAATTAGCTAGTCATTTTGTATATAATAAGCTAATAGTTAATTTACCAAATATTTTTCTACAATCAGTTAATGCTATCAACTAGTCAAACTCACTAACCCATCAACTAACACCACTAACCCAATCAATTAACAGCTATCAGCTAACAGTCATTTATCAAACACCCCATTGATCTTGTAGATTGGACAAGACTTCTCCAGTAATTTGTGCAAGCTAAGGTGAAAGAATATGGGTTTAATTAATCTTCTCAAAAAGGAGCAGACACAAAAGTGTAATATGTCAAAATATGATGGGTGAGGTTAAAGATAGATGAGTGAGGGAGAAATCCCAATAGTAAGGGGAATTTCACACCACCACCACACACTCAGATTGCGAGGGAACTAAAATATCACATTTCCTACCCCACCCCACTGAATATCTCATATCTCCTCCCAGGGAAAACAAGCCAAACCCAAATTAAGTAGCTACACATAAGCCTTCATAACACATTTAAGATTACCCTACTACTAAAAAAGATCAAAACCCATACCTCTGTTATCCTTCTATTCTGAAATTTCTTCCATATGGCTGCCCTTACGCCCGGCTCTTCTTCTTCTTCAGCTCTGCACCATAATTTTCAGCGTAGTATATCACATAGCTACACTTCAATTGTGGTAAAGGAATCAAAGGTTACCAGAACCGCGACATCCTCAAAGAGCAAGAGCAGGAGCAGGAGCCTGTCTTTCAGCTCCAGGCCTGCTACTGTCAACATTAGATGCGCAGCAACCAAACCTGCCAAAACACCAGGTAATCACTTACCAAGAGACTCCATTAATGATCAAAAATTACATGAAATAACTTCAGCATAAATTTGAGTTCTTGATTACATTTAATATATATATAGCTGAAGAAGACTGGTCAACTAAGAGAGCAAAGCTTCTTGAGAAAAGGGTAAGGAGTGTAGATGCAAAGGAAGCATTCAGACTTCAGAAAGAAAACAATTTTGTGATTCTTGACGTACGCCCAGAAGCAGAGTTCAAGGAGGTAAGTCAAATCATCACACAATATAACTCAGAAATACCTTCTACTCATCTAAATTGGTTCAAGTGCTCTAATTCTGGCTGGCTTTTATATACAGGCTCACCCACCAGGAGCTGTGAATGTGCAAATATATAGGCTAATCAAGGAGTGGACAGCTTGGGACATTGCTCGACGAGCAGCATTTGCCTTCTTTGGCATATTCCAAGGAACAGAAGAAAATCCCGAGTTTATTCAAAGTAAATACTCCCCTACACATTCACTCTCTCCATTCTACTTCTACCTTAGCACCCTTATGTTTCTAACTATCCATTTCACATTGCAAGCAGCTGTGGAATCTAAAATAGATAAGACTGCCAAAATCATAGTAGCTTGCTCATCTGGAGGTACAATGAAGCCAACACAAAATCTTCCAGAAGGCCAGCAGTCAAGGTTCCCTTCCCTATTCTCTCTACTTCTTAGGTTCGATTCAATTTTTTCGTCTTCCTCACTGCTAATTGCCCCTACTATCTGGTGTAGGTCACTCATTGCAGCCTACATACTAGTTCTGAATGGTTATACCAATGTTTACCACTTGGAAGGAGGGCTCTATACCTGGTATAAGGAAGGATTACCTACAGTTTCTGAAGAATGAAAGCTCGGTCGGTCTGTTAACCTATGTAAGATCATGCTAGCACAAATGTGTTCCTTGTATAGAGATGATTTTTCATTAGACATAGATCAACAAGAAACACTTTGGCTTTTTCCCCAAATATTCCATCTTGCTACCTGTATGTGTGCAGTAATAAAAATCCAAAAATAATCTGCAAATCAAGAGCTATATAATGACTGCAACAATGAGGAAAACGTTTTTTACAAGGAAAATATATATTTTTAAATTTGTGAACTAAAGGTTTAGACATGCCAAATGAATTATAATTTTATCAAATTTACGAATGATCCCAAATAAAGCATACAGCTCCAATATTCTATTGACAGTTTAAAAAAAAAAAAAAAAAATACTCAAGAAAATCAATGGAAGTAGTTCAAAGAAAAATAAGACTGCCAAAATTTTAAATTCAACTAAATATCATAGCTTATAGAACTCTATTTTGTGTAAAATATAAAATTGGCGAAAGTGTAATATTTTGTCCCTATCATCAATTCACCAGGATAGACCTGAAATGCCATAGGCCTACAAGCACCGGTCTACTGTAAGCAAATGGGTTGACAATTATCAGCTGCGAAACAAAATTTGACTTGAGTGCTCAACCCAACAATTAATAATTATAAGAATACCCTATAAGTGACGCATATTATATTTTCCATGGATCAGAAGCACACAACACCAGTGAAGGTTGAACCAGCTTTGCTTTGAGTTTGACTAATCAAAAGGTGGTGAAGTACTTCTTAAGAGTGTTCAGGTACATTTAGCAGCAATTTGTGTTCAGGACTCTAGAGAAACTCTTGCCATGTTAAGAGCACCTTCATACGTTTTATTTGCTCCAATGAAACCACTCATATGCACAAAGATACAACCAGGGATGCCAGCAACTGAAGTCAGTTCTTCATCAGTCAACCCCCTCCAAGGAGACGGTAGTGGTTTTCGACTATCAAATTTATCAGGTGAAACTGCTACCGCCTGCAAACGCCAATTTTTCACTCCTGTCATCCTATAAGATAGATTAAGACAAGAAGATTAGGCCTAGTGAGCAATAGCAAATTGAGAGACATTCACAAGCATTTCAAATTTATAATGGCTTTATCATCATAGGGTGAAAAGGAAACCTTTGTTGGGGAGGGGTCAAGAAGCGGTTCGCCAGTTCCCCGTGAACTAGGTTGTAACTAATTTAAATAAAGTATTTGCGGTCTTTTTAAAGAATGTGAAGCAGATAGAATTTTCTTTTAACATGTTTTCTCCCATGTTATACTGGAGCATTATTAAACTAAGCCTTAAATTTTAATTTATTGTAATGTGCAAGAGTCATGTTTCTTTTAGAATAAGCACTACCATGCTCCACTAAGGAGATTGTTGTCTTTAGAGTTTAGACATATTAGAGCAACACTAGCCCCCCTAGGCATGGAGTCCTTTACAATTACTTTCTTTCAAGGTGTAGAGATGCAGCTGTAGAATTTGAAATTTAATAATGATAAATGGGCCAATAAATATATTGGACTTTATTTGAAGATGAAGATGATTGTTGAATTAATTATTTTAATTATCACTAGCTGGAAACATTTGGTTTGTTTGGTCTAATTGAAATTGCCCAACCAATCCAATTTCTTAGTTAAAATCATGTGGATTTTAATTGCCTCAAATGGTTGATAGATGATTGGTTTAGCTGATAGTTGATTATGTTAGTTGTTTTGACCAGCTAATAGTATTAACGGGTTATAAAAATGTGTTTGGTAAATTAATTTAGTTACTTGTAAAATGGCCTATAAGGACACTCATGTTATGTAATAATAAAATAAAAATAAGACAAAATAAAAAATAATATTAATAATACAAAACAAAAACAACAACAACAATAATAATAATAATACAAAACAAAAAACAAAACAGAAAACAAGACAAAGGGGAGCCAGCGTTGCTCCCCTTTGTGATGTGGATAATTTTGATCCCACATCGAAAAGCTAAGTAGGGGCGATAAGCTCCTCAATAAGAGAAGTTCAAGTGTTCAACGCCCCTCTTCCTTAGTTAATTGCCCATCCAATGTGGGAACATCGGATGGGCAACAAAAGTGGAGCCCAAGACTTCTTTATAAAAGGAGACTTGGGCTCCTTCAGAGAAATAGTTAGAATTCTTTTTTTTTAAAAAAAAAAATTAAAGAGAGAATTTCTTTCCCCAATACATTAATCTCAAATGATGCTTAAAAAGAGTTTGGGATTTCAACGATTTGGAGCAAAACGTTGCTCCAAATTGCTAATTTACCAAACAAGCTTATTAGCGTTTTGACTAAGTCAAAACACCAAAAATGGTTGATGAGCCAATTTTGGTTGATCAGTCATTTATCAAACACTGCCATCATCTTTTCTGGCTTTTGGCAAAAGGATGGTGCATTGATGATAAGATGAGCTTAGGGTTTAAATCGAATTAAACCACATGATAAAATTTAAGTTATTGAATTTAAATATGTGATAGAATTGTGAACTTGGACTTGATAGTGACATTTGGGATAAATCTTCATATTAATTCAAATATTTATTATTTAATTTGAACATAATGCGCCAAAGAGTTTGAAAATACCTAGCGGGCGTCGGAATGTTAGACTTCTATGTTTGTTTAAAACTGAGGTATGTAATATAAACCTATTCGGTTGAGGGTTATCTTTTATGTTATAATAATGGTTATTTTACTTAAATACCATTAACATATTTTCATATATTTCAATAAACTTCAAAATTAAAATAAATAAATAAGAAAATGGTAAATATATAAGTAATGATTTAAAAATAATTAACTAACACACCTACAATAAGCTAACATTCTCTCCAAAAATAATAAATCAAGATTCCTAAGGAAGTGAAGGATATCACATAACCTCCAAAAATATTTAAAGATTATTTTCTTTCGTATGTGTGTTTATTTCCCTCTTTTTTTTCGAGCATGTAAATTGCATTTTTTTAGAATGAATTTGGCGATATACACACACTAATTTATGTAGTTTCGATTTATACAATAAAAAAAAAAATATTTTTAATAGTTTAATTGTATTTAATTATTTTTATATTTTAAATATGTTCTGATATATTGATTAAAGATTTAAACATTTTAATACATTGTTAAAAGGGCATAAAGAGTAAAAAATGCAAGGGAATCTCACAAAACCTAAGGCAAGCAAGGGAATCTAGGGTGTGCAAACTTCGGTGAAAGTTCAGTTAACCGACCAACCGAAGAATTTTGGTTAACCATTTTTTAACCGAAATACTTCGTTCGGTTATTGGTTAAAGGTTTTGGAGATGCCATTTCCGCCGATCGTCGCTTGTTGCTTGCCACTGTCATTCACCATTGCTTGTCGACACTCGCTAACTCGCAATCTGTCTACCGTCGACTTCACAGCCTGTTGTTCCCATTGCTAGACTAAGGTTGTCGGCAAAGAGACAGAGGAGCAAGGCCAGGTTTTTTTTTTTTGCTTTGATTGCCTTGAAGTAAATGAAAAGCAAAAACATTTTTTTTTTTATTTATGTGTCTAGGCTCTACTTTTTATGCCTTAGTATTTATGCTTGAAGTAAATGAAAAGCCGGCAAATGAAAGGTCTTCTGTGCTTTGGTATTGAAACTTTGAAGCAAATGAAAGACCTTTTATGCTTTGGTATTGAAGCCTGAAGTAAATGAAAGGCCTTTTATACTTTGGCATTGAAGGCTAAAGTAAATGAAAGGCCTTTTATGTTTTTGTATTAAAGCCTAAAATAAATTTTAAAAAAATTATGTACTAAGGCGCTAGGCACCTATCAGCTGCCCGATGGGCGCCTAGCGCCTTCTACAAGCATGGTAGTGCTTGAGTTTCTTAATTGCAAATACAAACGCCAAGCACAACTTCTCAATTGGTGAATGTTTAAGCTATTTAGTGTCATTATTCTACTCAAATAATAAAGGGCATTTTCTTTTCCCTTATCATTGATATGCTATGAATCATGAATGGTTAGGGTTTGATTATTATTAAACTACTACTAATGAACAATTGAATTCTCTTTGATTACTGTTAGAGCTAGAGGCATTTTCTCTTTAATATTATTGCATAATAATCTTCCTTGTCTAGTTGTTTTGAGAATAATTCTTGTTCCTATCTCAAACTTTGCACCCCAATATCAGTTGGTTTTTAGCCTAAGGATAACCTATCATGCCACCATGAAAAAGTTAAAAAAATAAATAAATAAATAAATAAATAAATAAAAACATAAAAAACGGCAAAGCTGAACTTATATGTACCTGGTAAATCACATATTTGATTGAAGGATTAATCTTCATTTCCACCTCAAGCTCAAATATATGAAGTTTCCACTGCCATAATATAAATAAAGTACAGTCAAGAGTTTTTAGGGATGAATTATTTCATTAAAAATAAATTTTAAATATAGATGTATAATGAATGAAAAAAAAAAATATCAAAGGGAGAGCTTTCATAATTTCCCACTCACAGGGCAAGGCCTAGTCAGCACCATGATTTCCCCTGAAGAATCAATATATTCCCTTGCTACAAGACAGTCCTTGACAACTGATCTTGCTGGCAACCAAGATTTCACATAGAAATGAATACACTAGAAGAGAAATTTTGAAGCTTTAATTAATAACCACATCTTACTTAAAGCGACATATAAAAAATAACATAAAATCTTACTTAAGGTCATCCACTTTGAACTCCAAAGGTATCATAGCAATAAAACCTGTAAAAGCCAGTAAACTATGAAATCGGTTTGCGAGAATAATACCTCCAGAAATTCTCTCCCAGCTAAAGTCATTGCACTTTGAAAGGCTTTATCCTCTTTCTTAGGTGACTGATCAGGATCAATCCAGTCCAGATTCAGTTTTCCCACTCTTGATGACAGGCTAGTATTATTTACATATTTTGGAGGCTGATCTATATCATATTGGTTGATTCCATTTATCTACAGCATCAACTGCCTATTAAAACACCCATTGTAATAAATGAACATAGGCACACAAATATGTATGAACAATTACACAAGTCAGGCCAAGAATTATCGATTCAGGTGCAACTCAGCAAAAATATAAATGTAAAATTGTACACCAAAGGTTTTGTTATAAATACAAGAATCCCTATTCAGAGTCAAAGACGACAGTTAGACAGTATAAAGCTGAGGTATACCTCTATAAAGTTTTTATAGACAGCCAAAAATAATCTATGAACATCTGGATGTTCTTCATGAAGCTGAACTTCCTTTGCTACTATCTCTGTTCCATAGTGCTAGAAACATTAAAAGAACAAATTTAAAAAGTTATAATTCAACTTTACAATCACTTATTTAGCTGCAAACATATATTGAATCCTTTTTAACACAAGCAAAATTATTTGAGAAAAGTTGAAAATTATCTGAAATTAGTAAGGCACCTTATATACAAGGCCTGCGCTGCTCAGTTTAGTTGTAAAGCCATGGCCGAAAACTTCATTAAAACCTTTCTGATGATGATCGTACCGGTCTCTGCTTGAATCATACACTCCCCCAACATCAACTAACGCATCAAGCTCATTCAGAATCTTCAAACGTTTCACATTATTTTTCTCAAATCTTCCATAGTAATCAATCCCAACGCTTGAACGTAAACATACAAGGCAAAATCATACTATACCTGAGGGTCGCGAGTTCGAATAATTTGGGCGTTCGAGAACTTGCTCGTGAGGCGAATCATAAAGCAGGCGAGAGCTTCGTCGCAGTGGAAGCTACCATTGTGAGTTCCTATTCTCTTCGGCGGTGAGGAGGCGGCGGAAGCAACAGAGGAGGAATAAACCCTGGAATTGCCGATATAAATGGATTTTACGGTGAAATTGTGGTGGCGCCAGAGCCTCTGGGACCACGCTCCGAAAGCTGCAAGCATTTCTCTGCCGTTGCTAAATCCTAGCTCGCAATAGAGCCAACGAACTTCTCGTAGTAGTTGCTGTTCGTTTCCCGGGCATCGCTAACTTCAATTGTATTCGTTAAGCTGTGAAATGTGCGATAAAAGACCCATTTGTGACCCGATTAGCAATGGGCTTTGGATAACCTGTAGGCAAATTATTGTGTGGACCTTGGTCCACATAGCGTGTATCGCGGTCTAAAACGACGCCGTTGAATTTTATGAGTTATAATAATGTATATTATGAATTGGAATGATGTACATTATGTGTTAGAATAATAAAACTTCTGGGTAAAATAATGTACTTTATAAGTAAGAATCATGTACACTTATGCTATAGAATAATGTACATTATTAGTTATAAAAATGTATATTGGTCTCAGAGTTATAGCTTGAGGATCAGGATCTGGAAAAAGATCAAATAAGCCCTAAACTTTATTGAAAAGTGCAATTAGGTCATGAACTTTATAAAGGTGCAATTACACCCCTTTAACTTGTTAAATGGAGGTCAACGCAAGCCCAAACAACCTGTAATGTGACCGTTTACTATTGAAGTTATTTTTGTATTCCGGTGAAATTCCGTCGATGGGACAACTGCGCCTAATTAACTTTGACACATTAAAATTAAGAACGTTCTTATTAATTCTTATTTGACATGTTTAGATGGGTGTTTTTCATTATAAAAATGTAAAAAAACATGAAAATGACTGTGTTTAAAAGCTTCCAGGAAACTGCAGGAAGAAGATTCAATAGCTTAGCTGGACTTATGGGATTAAAAGGAAGTTATAATCTTTAAATTAACGCGTTTCTCAAATATTTTGGTTTCGGCCGTCTGGACTTCAAATTCCTCAATTAATTAATGTTAAATTCAAAATTTCTGAATCCAATTGTTAATCTCAATGTTTAATCTATTCAATTCATCGATGTAAAAACTAGAATTCAGGATGAAGTATGATTCTGTTATGTCAGTTCATTGTGGGGATGGAGCGTCCTGTGGTGGCGAGCTGAATGCGCGGAGTTGGCGCGTGACTTACGTCGACCGGGACGGCGAAGGATGTGCTTCCGTGGCGGCAAACTACCGTCGAGAATTCAGACAGTTCCCCTGTCTGTGTTGTACATTTTGCAAAGGGGATGATCTCGAAAAAGTTTTTTCCCCGCGCGGTTATGGCCAACTAGCCACTGGGATTTCGCCGAATAAGAAATGCCTAGAATAGTAGGGTCACTTACAGGTTGTTGGGCTTCATTGAGGCTCTATTTAACATGTTAAAGGGTGTAATTGTATTTTTTAAAAGTTTATGGACCTAATTGACTTTTTAGGTAAAGTTTTAGGGGCTTATTTGACCCTTTTCCCTAGATCTTTTAACATCTTCATTCAACCTTAACCTCCTAATAGTGTAAAAATCTGGAGATGTGAATATTGCACTAGGTTTCCCATGCAAATCAACTGGAAGAGAATCAAGAGTGTCATTAATTTCCTCAAGCTAAGGTTTTCCCCAAGATGCTCATTGTAATCAAACCTATCCTCAAGAACTTTTACATGCCTACTTTTAATAATAACCTTATTAATCGAGTCAAATAACCTATAGCCCTTTAGAATGTTCAGTATACCTAATAAAATAAACATTTTTTTGTTCTAGCCTTTAACTTGCCCTTATTAGGATCCAGGATAAGAATATGTACTACACAACCCAAACTTCTATATATTCAACTTTGGAGACTTCCCAAACCAAAGTTCATAAGGAGTTTTTCCAATGTCTTTTGAAGTACCTACTCAAAGTGAAAGCAATTAAAAGTGCTTCACCCTAAAAGGAAATAGGTAATTTGCAATCTAATCATATCAAGTAAGGTCCTATTACGCCTCTTTGAAACTACATTTTTGTTGAGGCGTACGAGGCAAGATATCATATGGATAACTCATTTTCTTTACAAAAATTACCAAATAAATTAGATTGGTATTCACCCGTCGATCTGAATGAAAAAACTTTAAATATGCTTGCTAATTATATTCCCTTCTTCCGCTTTAAAGGTTTTGAAAACTTCTAAAGCTTCACTTTTTTTTTTTTTATTCAAGAGGTAAACCTACCGAATCTAGAAATATCATCAATGAAAGTGATGAAGTATTGATGATCATTTCGGGTGTAAACATAAAAAATTGAAAATGTATATATTCACAAAATCAGGTTACAGTGTGTGTAATTCAAGGTGCGGGTACAAAATCTCTGTGTAGTTCCCGATTCTTTACTAACGTGTTCACTAACGTGTTCCACTGAAGTGGCTCCAGGATTCAAGTAGCGTAACCTCCGGGATTCAAATGGCGTAGCTTCCGGGGATTCAAGTGGCATAGTCTTCAACCGCAAACGTCAAGCTTCGAGACAGTTAACTCTGCAAAGCTTCAAAATACCTCCAATGGCTTCAAGTTGACTTCAAGATCTTCAAAACCTTCAAAATGCCTTCAAGTCTTCAAATGCTTTCAATGAGCTCTCAACTCTTAAAGTATTCAAAATTGTGTTTTATGATGTTAAATGAAGTCCTATTTATAGTGGAAAGTCTAACCCAAATCTTCTCAACACCAACTCACTCTCCTTTCGATTTATCACCCCACCCACACCCCCATTTTAATAGTATTAGTTTAATTATAAATATTAAATATTCTATTCAAGAAAATGAACTGCATAAAGAATTCAACCGGTTAAGGTTCTCCTCCCACTTCATATCCCATAAAATTCTAAACTTCGACTCACCTAAATATACATTACCTCTTATTTCAAATAAATAATTAATATTTCAACATTCAATCTATAATTATTAATCTCCGACCCCCAAAATACTGGAACAATCGGGTTGGACGCAATTAATTAAGAGTTAATACTCTCGTAACAGTATTAAATCGTGTTCCAGACTGGTTGTAGTGCTTAACGCGGATACCTCACATGGTTCTCCTGTTGCACGATCGAAGACAATTCGGTATTCCTAGCATATGCAGCGCACAAGTTTTATTGTGTATTCAAATGGACGTAAGGCGCATTTCTTAATGGCTGATACTTGAAGAAGAGTTTACGTCGAACAACCCCCGGTTTTGAGGTAAAGACGTTGGTGATCAAGTATCATTAAGAAGGCATTGTATGGGTAAACAGTCCACGAGCTTGGTACGAACTTGTCGATTTTCTTAATTAGTAGTGGATTCACCAAAGGTCTAAGTCGATAAACCTCTTTATTCGAATAATCACATTTTACTAGTACAAATTTATGTTGATGTATTATTTTTGACTGATTCTTTTGTGAGAATTTTCTAAGCTCATGCAGAATAGGTTCGAGATGAGTATGATGGGAGAATTAAATAACTTTTTGGGATTGCAGTCAAGCAACTTGAAGAAGGAATTTTCATAAATCAAGCCAAGTCACAAGAGATCTTATCAAGAAATTTGGCATAGATTGGAAAATCCTCAGTCAAAATTCCATGAGCACATCTCAAAATTGGATAAAGATGATGAAGGAAAAGATGTCGAGCAAACGATGTATCGAGGGATGATTGGATCGTTGTTATACTTAACCGCGAGCAGACCGGACATATCCTACTCGGTTGGTGTATGCGCAAGATTTCAATCAAAGCCCAAAGGAAAGTCATCTGATTGCAACCAAGAAGATAATCTGATATCTCAAAGGAACAATCAATGTGGGATTATGGTATCCCAAAGGAAAGAGATTTTACACTAACGGGTTATTCAGATGCAGATTTTGCAGGTTGTAAAATAGACCAAAAAAGTACCTCAGGGACATGCCAGTTCTTAGGGGGAAGATTGGTCTCTTGGTTCAGCAAAAAGCAAAACTCCATAGCTACGAGCACTGCGAAGCCGAATATATTGCAGCTGGAGTTGTTGTGCACAAATCTTGTGGATGAAGCAACAATTATGGACTATGGGATTAAGTGCGAAAATGTTAGCATTTTATGCGATAATACAAGTGCAATCGCCATAACCAAAATCGGTGCTTCATTCGCGAACCAAGCATATTGATGTTCGACACCATTTATCCGCGACCACGTCGAAAAGAAGGATTTGAAATCGATCATATTCCCACGGAGAATCAAATTGCCGATATTCTCACAAAGCCGTTGTGTGAATCTCGTTTTGCTACTCTAAGGCATGAAATGGGAATGATCGAAATGAGCTAAGCAATTTCTAAACTTTTAATTGCTGTTAATTTTGATACGAACTGTATAAATTGCATGTATCTTATGTGACTTATGTGTTTTAATTTGCATTGCATGTATGTATGATTTGTGTTTAATTGTGTACATGTTTTAGTAAAATTTATATGTGCTAAATGTGTTA
>VALG01001640.1:0-25000 GCA_009835305.1 Ipomoea purpurea
CGAAGGACCTTTACCTCCCACTCTATCCACTGTACGGCTCTCCAAGTCCTTGATGTTGGAAACAACAAGTTAAATGACTCATTTCCGCACTGGTTAGATGCTCTTCCACAATTGGTAGTGCTCGTCTTAAGGTCAAATCATTTTCATGGAGTGATTGGAAATCCTACCACCAAGCTTCCCTTCCCTATGTTGCGAGTTTTTGATCTCTCCAACAATTATTTTACTGGACCCTTGCCTACATATTATTTTTGCTACATTACTGGGATTATAAATAATATTAGTCCTGACTTACTAGTATTCATACATAACAAGCCATTCTTTTACCAACAATATAGCTCTGCAATGCTAGTGGTGAAAGGTTAGAGCGGTCCGTGGTAGGAATTCTTAAGCTTTACACGAGCATTGACTTATCAAGTAACATGTCCATGGAGAGATTCCTGTTTTTCAATAGGAAACCACCTTTATACTCTTCTGCTTCTTAATCTGTCTCACAACACCTCACTGGCCATATACATATCACTGGGAAACCTAACTTTGCTCGAAGCATTAGACATGTCTTGCAACCAACTTGATTGGGAAGATTCCCTGGCAACTGTCAAAGCTTGGATTTCTTGAAGTACTAAACCTCTCCCATAATCAATTATTTGGGGAGATACCGCGCAGTGGACAACTTGATACATTTGACAATGACTCCTATTTTGGGAAACACAGCATTGTGCGGGTTTCCATTGACCACTAGAATGTCAAGCTAAAACCCACCTGTGCTCTCAAAAGAAGAGGATTCAGGTTTTTTGATGGATTTTCTTGGCAGAGCGTGATGATAGGATATTGCTGTGCATTTCCATTTGGAGTTTGTGTGGGATATTTTGCTCTGCGTTACGGAAAACTCAACTGGTTGCTCAGGAAAACTCATATATGGAAGAGAGGAAAGGGTTCCAAAAACTACTGTTCCAAGAAGACATGCCAGAAGAAGAACAAATTAATTTATATTTGCAAAGGTAGTAATTAAATTAAAACGAGGTACTGCTTTTGGTTTTACAAACTCCAACTATAAAATTCCAATTTCTTCAGTGAATTTTCTATGCAATTATATATACACAAGAACGTTTACATTGTTGCAGCAGATTAAAGGGCAATTTACGCCCAGACTTCTGAAGTGATTGGTCATGGACCTTACTTTTTATTAGGTACTAACTTTTGTTACTTTTAATTTGTATAATTCTTCTCTATTTGTTTGTTGTGTTGTTTTCTAGTAATTTAGTGATACTCTGCCACTCCCGCAGATTTGAAGATTTTTTTAATATTTGTCACGTTTTTTTTTTAATATAATATATAATTTTGAGACTTGTTTTAAATGCACCAAAAAAAAAAAAAAAATGACCAAAAGCATGCAGAATCAATGTGTACAACATATATACATGATTATTTCTATTAGCTAAACTTGCGCTTTAATAAGGTCTATATATATTCTTGTCTTCTCTTCTACCTTTTATTTTTACTTGCAATTTGAAATCGTAGGGATATTTACACTGAGGAATAAATCCAGTTTCAAACAAACACGATATTCTAATATTTCTATATCCTCGATGAATAGGAGCGACCAATTTGTCACTGTTTGTTACATCATGCAAAGCATTTTTAGAGGTCAAGATTGTTTACTGGCACAAATTTGAGGAAGAAATTTTTCTTTTCTTTTGGTTAAAAGCATTGAAAATTGTAACGGGAATGAACTCATATTATGGATGTGAGCTTACTAGGTATAAATAGTATACAAGAGAGAAGCTTAGGAAGTAAAACATTTAATTCTAAATATATTCTAAAATGAAAGAAACAAACATATTGATAGAAACAATATCAACCACACATATCGCTAAGAGAAAATTACTGGGAAACTCTCTCAAAAGGATAATCCCATGTACTGACTTTGATGGCAAATTGTTGAAATCCATTATTTCGGTTCATTTGATGCATGGACGTCTGCTTTATATACTTCCAATCTGTATACTCTATCAATTTTTCTTCTAATGTTGGTGGACTCCTGATAATCTTTATATAAGTATTGATATATATTATAATATAGCTGATAATATATATATATAGTATATATATAATATAATATATATATATTGGTCTTCAATACAAAGTGTTTACATTTCAAGGATTTTGTGAGTTTGTTGTGTGAGGAGTAGAAAGTTGGGAGTAGACAGAACCTTTCAAACTTTGGAATGCATTGTTAAGCTCCTTGACTGCATATCGCTGACCTTGATGCATTTGTTGGAGAGGTGTCTGTTAGGGCTCACGCGCGTCACCAGGGTTTGATACTACAAAATAGTTGACATGATTTTTTTAAGTTACACATGTGTTACGGAATCTTAACTTGCTCTTGTGATAATTAATTAGATGATTTGAGGTTTTAATGTTGCGATCCAACTCACACCCTTTAAGTGGGGCTTAACATGAATATTGAATTACAACTAAAAAGGCGAATAAAATACAATAATTTCACATATTATTAATATGTGAGTTGTACAAGGTTGTTTTTTTTTTTTTTTTTTTAAAGATTTGTTGAGTACCTCTAATAATTTCATTAAATGTGTATACATTCCATATTGAAACATATATGGCATATACTTATGAGTTATTGCTGTTTCCCCTATTTATACATACATGCATATCTTTTTGATTACTCCGTATTATGTGATTGCTTTTAAATTTAAATGACCCCAATTATTTTTAAATCATTATATGAAGTGAATTGAGTTATCCTAAATTAAACATTGGTGGGTTGTATCTCAACTAAAAGTTTAAGTTTATAGAGTTATAGGTGGATTTGACATTAAAGTGGCTATTATGCTCATGATCGAACTCATAACCTTTGGTCTGGCTCTAATTTACCAAATTGAAGCATTGTGCTCCATCTCAAACTAAAAGCTTAAGCTTATAAGTTGATTTCGACATTAAGTGGCTATATCTCGATGATTCATTACCCATGACCTTTTTGGTCTGGCTCAATACCCAATTGCAAGCATTGTGCTCCATCTCAACTAAAGAAGCCCTAGCTTATGTTTGGATTGCACATTAGTGACTATATGCTCACATCCTGAGCAAAATATAATGAGTCAGATTTGTACTAATCATGTTTGGACAGTGGACACCATACACATGTCATACAAGTAGTCAAAGAAATCCCAAAATGAGTAAATTCTATTGTCTTTGACTATATATTGTGGCATTGTCATATTTAGTCATATTTTTTTAATTTTGTCATATTAAATCCTCAACTTTAATTTTGATTGTCACTATTGTCATATAGAAAATTTCCGTTAATCTACCGTTAACAATAAAGTCAATAATGTATTTTAATAATTTGGTCCCAAATACAAATTAAAATCCAAAATCTTTCTTTCTTTCAAATCACTCATTTTTTTTTTTTTTTTATGTAAATCACTCATTTTAATTACACACAACACTGGAATTACTCTATATATATATTCTCCATGTTTTTTTTGGTCGTATAACTCTATAAAGTGTAAATCTTCTTAGAAACAAAATAAAAGATAATTTGATTACAGGTCAATCCAGTATTCTAAATTAAAGTGTCCTCCACAGGATAGGAGGCATGCCATTTGCCCTAAATTCCCTAATATATATATCCCATTTTTCCTCATCTTTTTTAATCTACTTTTCGATTTTCTAGTTGTATGACCAAAGAGACTGTACATTTGGGGTGGAGTAGAGGCCACCAGCAAGGGATCTTAGCTTGCCGGTGAGCTTCTAACAACGAGGATGTTAGGATTAAGTGTATTTAGATTTTGATGATACCAAACTGTCGTAGGTTGTAGATTCCTATTTTTTTTTGTTCATTAGAAAGTCCCGTATGACATAGACATGAAATGTTAAACCATGCACGAGACTAGTAGAATAGATCTACATGAAGACTCGAAGATGGTCGAAAGATGCTTGCAAAACAAAAGAAAAATTAAAGCAAGTTTCGGTTGGACTGTTGCGACAGAAGGAACTTTTGTTTAAAAAGAAAGGACGAAAGATAAGGACTGTCTTTCATTCCTAATCAAACAAGTTGGAGGACAGACTTGTTGAAAGACAACTCTTTCTGTTTAGAAGCAAAGAGAATGTTGTCTATCACTCAGTTCGGCAATCATTCGGACAAAAAAATGTCATAGGAATGACTTTCACTAAAGACAATGAGCATTTAAGGAACTATATCATCTTGTCAGAGAACAAGGACAAAAGCCATAATGTTTTTTGCTCCAACGGCTATACAGTACAAGTGCATTAAATGCTTTTCTGCCCACTGATACACACTAGTTAAATAGGTTTGAATTTTTCATTCTCCTCCAACGGATGGATTTTTTCACCTATAAATACCTCTCTTTACCATTGAAGAAGGTGCTGGGTTAACTCACTCCTGCAATCTTAAGAAAAGCTTTTTAAAGAAGTTCTATCTACTTACCCAAACGAAGTTGATTTGATAACTACAAAGTTCCAAGTTCGATTCACCTTTGGAATGGTCTATTGGGTTCGTCAACTATTAGTAGGTTGGTTTACTTCATTTGTGGTACTTACTCTTTACAAACTAGGGTTAGTTACAAAATACAAAGCCATAGAAGTTTCACCCAAGTGCATTTTCAAGTGGGAACTATGAATTTTCTCCTAAACCAAAGTGTTGTAGTAGTCAAAATGAGGTTCAACTAAAACACTTTTGAGTTTTGAATAGCAATTACAATTTTTTTTTCATAAATTAAAATGTTAATTATCTGGGCAACCTGATACACCTGTGTGACTTTATCATTTGCATAGAAATTTCCAAAATTTTAATATGCATAGAAATTTCTTGACATTAGTTGTGCAAGTTGCCTTTAGACATCTCCAACCTTGTCGCCAAAATATCACTTCACCATCAGATTTGGTGTAGAATGAGTTCCAACTACTTTGTCGCCAAAGCATAAAAAAATAGCGCAAGTGAACAGTGCATCGCTACATTTGGCGCTGCACTGTTCACCTTGCGCCAAATCTACTGAATTTTTTATTTTTATTTCATTTTGGCCCATGCTCTTTTGTAATTCCATTTTTGTCTTGTTTTAGTTTTAATATTTTGTATATTTTGTTAAATTGTTTAAATATATATTTTATATTATTAAAAATAAATTACATCATTTGGAAAGATCTCATCAAATAAAACAAGGTTCTAATATTGAACATAGATTAATTAAATTACATAAAATATAATTAAAGTTTAATTATTAAATTACCAACTATTAGTTTTGTTAAAATATAAAGTATAAATATAAACTTTAAATTTATGACAATATAAATTATTTTAGTGTAGGAATAAAATTGGTGTAATGGGTTGGAGATGAAAAAATTTTGGTGTAAGAATATGCTAGGAATATTCATTTTGGTGTAAAATTTGATGCAGAATTTGGTGCAAATAATTGGAGATGATCTTATAACAATTAAATTAGTCCTCACTTTGTACTGAAGAATCTATTCTCACTTCTCACCTGACATTTATGTACTTTTTTTTTTTTTTTGAGAATATTGTATGTACTTTCTTAGTAATCCACTTCTTCACCTAGATGAAGTGGTTATATTGAACATAATATAGTAAATGAAAGAAAAAATATGATAAGCTCAGTAGTAAGATAATCTAGTCCATAAAGCTTTTAATTAGATAAGCGGGTTGATTTTGGGAAATAGATTTCATAATTACAAAGATGAAGTTAAGGCTAATATGTGCATTTTCGAGTTACTTGTTTTATTATAATGGAAAAGTTTATTTCTTAATGTGGTTTTTAATTACTCAAAATCGTCCGGATCATATATATGTTTAGGTTAATCTCTCTCTCAATTTTCTTGAGTCTAAAGACTGACGAATTTGGTAGAATATAAAACAAGTTAATAAAAGGTATCGTCTCTAGACAATATATATGGAAATATGTATCGTTTGTTTTATCCTAGATATTAACCATTATGTTTATAAATTCCCGTTCATTGTGATTAAATATAGAGTAGTTAAAATTAAAGAGACAAACTATCTTTGAAAAATGTACAAAAATATATGGAGTCCTCTTATTAATTCTATTCAACTGTGTCGAAATTGTGGGCAAATTTCCCAATCATTTGATATAATTGTCGAGAGACATACACCCTATTGTGAGTATTTAGCCGACGAGACTCCTGCTTACATAATTCTCATACACATTATAACCTACTCCGCAACGATTTTAGGAATGTAAAATTACTATAACTGAGGGTAATTAATTCTAGTAATAAAAATAAAATAAATAATTAGGATTTATCGCATATATAAGTTTCCAAATTTATGAAGTTGGTGAGAAGGTTGTGATGCGAGATGAGTAAAAAATATACTTGATAATTGGTCGTAAGGGTGTTATATTTATGATTCAATTTTATTACAAATATTTGTGTATCTAGTTTGAAACGATCAAACAATATTATGATGAGGACTAAGATTATTGAGAGCAAATATATTATATATGCGCAAAAGTCATGGGTAACTAATTCCGAGCAACCTGATTATAAATACGAAAACAGTATCTTTTGGGACGATATTAGTCACCAAAGTTTCTATGTTAGGACGAAATTGAGAGAAAACACTATAGTTCGAGGGACGAAGTTTGAGGTTCTATAAAACTCTAGTTATCATTTTGCATGTGTTGGAGTTTTAGATAAAATTATACTAATAGTTTTGCGGAAGCTTTTTATATAATTAACACTGTTGGTTATTGATTAAGCAGTGGACTTTCAAATATGCTACAAGCATTTTATATGATGTACCATTTTTATGAGTTAAAATGATGGTTCTGAACTCTATTAGTATTTTTCTCTTAACAGGATATTGAAGCAGGCATATAGAATTCTAACAACTGTCCTCTTAATGTGTGTCTACATGTATGGATTATTTCTAATTATGTTGCAGGCACAATTAGATTTGTTTGGCTAAAATTATCATTTTGTTTAGGATTTGAGAAACCCCTAATGTGGCTCTGGTCTGCTGTATTTGTCTGAATTATATGATAGACATAAAAGTTTAAAACGCTCTATAACACTAATATGCACCCCTACAACCCAGTGTACTCGCGTAACTAATTGATCTTGATATTAGAATTGATGATAATATAATCTACGAGAATGATTCATATCTTTGATAATGAACCAATAGGCACTTGATAATCAATGCTCACTGCGCGATGAGAGAAGTTCCCTCTCACTATTGCAGTAGTATAGTTTGCATTCCCATCTATTACCGCTGGTGAGACTCGTGGATTCCCATAATAAGAACATCTATCATTCCAAAGTATATACACCATCTATCGAGACCAGATTAAGACTTTACCCATAGAGGGCTTTTAATTTTGAATGCAATTTGTATCTACCCTCTAATGGAATTGCAATTCAAATGGGATAAAAAAGAAATGAAGATAATATGGATAGCAGTAAATTACAGCAACTAATTCATTAATTTGTATGTTTATATAATAATTTCTTTATATGATTTTGTTTTAAAGTTCTTTCAGTAGCGCTATAGCTCTCATTGTATTTAGTGCATTATTTCAAATTTATATTGATGCATAGATCAATAGAAGTATCAATACTTTCATGACAGGAAAATGTAAGACACTTATCTGTCATATATATTTGATACTTTTTAACTTCTTAAGTTTAGTTCTCACCTATATTATAATATTTCTTATTTTCATAACCATTTTTAAAAGAATTTCCTTCTTTCAAATCATAAACGCTTGTATAAAGGTTAGAGTTGTGGTTGTTAGATTGATTTATATGATGGTATACTTTACGAGCACTTTTGATCTGCAGATTATATTGCGTAATGTGTGATTAAATTGAGGTCTTAGAGGGTGTGGTCTATATACTACCCACTGGCCCATTTCATATTTTTCGGATGTATTTTTACTGATAAGTATAGTCCTTTCTGGGTGATAGGACAAAAAGTATAATATATATAAAGTATGATGAGAGAGAAAATATTTTTAGTCCTTCTCGCCTACTTGATTCTTCTAGAGATCCTCTCGTAAGTCATTATCATTCTCGTTTATAGATTTTCCGAGTGGTCCGCCATTATAACTCTGGGAAGCTCTCAAATGATGTAATGCCTGTACTAGAATGTGTGCTGGTATAAACATTCTCTTAGTACAGTAATAGAAATTATAATTTCGGTATATTATTGGGGTATCATAATTATTATGTTAATGAAGAAGAACTGGATGATATTATCAAAATAATGGTGTGTCAGAGACTTAAGATGGATGATGGAGTATGATAGAAGAACCTTTCCGAAAATAATCGAGTGGGAACATTGCAGTCGTCATTGTTATCTTTTATCAATTATACATATACTCCTGAAAATAATTAATCTATGCTTAACATAGAAACAAAAAGTCACAGAGCTTATACTTGAATATAAAAAAAAGTCCAATCAATTATGTGTAAACTCAGATGGCTCTACAATAATTTCAAAGCGACTCAGTATGGCCAGTCCTTTTATTTGTGACGTATTATTATGGATCCTCAAGTTTCCCACTATTATTATATAATCTCTACACGTCTATTTGTTCAGGCCCGAGTCCGCTTGAAGAGTAAAGTCCAGCACCAGATGGACTAAAACGATTAGTAGATAAAAGCTGGAAAAAGTCATGTCTTAACAACATAACAAAAAATCAAGTCTGACACATATTTTGATTACGGGAGTTTTCAAATTCTTGCGTTCTTGTGTTTTAAAATCGTCAGTATGAGTAATCTAAGTTAGTTTAGTTCATGTCCTTGTAAGTTAAGATCACCAAAATGGGGGTTTACTGTCACTGCGAAAAGGATTGTTGGGTGTATCTTTCGGTCATTAGAAAAAATTGTGTTTTCTATACTAGTTATAACTTTTGAGTGCAGTGATAAACGTTAGGTTGACAACGGTGTTGAAGGACGGAGGTCAATAAAAGACCAAATGCAGCACCATTGTGACTAAGAAGGTCTAGCTAGCTCATGTAACTGAAAAGTTAAACTTTATTACTACTTACAACTTTTAACAGAGTGATAGTGATTAAGCTTTATGGTCTCTCGCACTATGGTGACTAGAATGGCTAGCATCATGTAACTGAAAATTAAACTTAATACAGTTATAACTTTTAACGAGTGATAAAAGCTATTGACTCTTAACAACTTCATGGACTTGAAAGGAGCCCCTACACCTACTCAAGTAACTCCCTGCAGCCAAACCTATGCAATTATGCATGGCTCCCACTAGTTTAACGTGCAGAATTGATCATCACCAAACCTCTCACCTTCTTCTTTTCTTTCTTTCAACATTCAATCATTCATTTCCTGACTTTTCTTAGCTACACTCGTTTCATTTTGGAACTGTACTGTTTACTTCGATCACTTGATTTAATGTGTCCAGTAGCAGCACAGGAATTGAATTGAATTGAAGTGTTTCCAATTCTTCGCGGCGATACATATGAGTGTGTGAATATTATTTATATATGGAGTCATCAAGTGCTGCTACTAAACGATCAAACCAAGTGTTTGAACCTAAATTGAGGCGCCAAATCGGCGAGGCGGTTAGTAACAGGATCCAGAATATCGATGTGCAGGTGCTCGGGCAAGGACCATCTGGGAATTCCACGCTCAACAAGGAGCCAGTTGGGAAGTGGATGGCTTTCGACTCTAGGACCGCCGCGAAGGGTAATGGGGGGGATGGAGACCCTACAGAAGCCACCATAGCACAGAGGACTGCGGAATGGGGATTGACTGTGATGAAGAAAGACGACGTGGAAGAAGGTCGCTTCTATGCGTTCCCCAAAAATTCAGCTGGAGAAGCAGAGAGCAGGAGGAAAACCTCACTGGAGAAGTTATCAACTGATTCTTCAAGTCACGGATCGGATATGCCTCGCGTTTCTCAAGAACTGAAGGACGCTTTATCAACGTTGCAGCAGACATTCGTCGTCTCCGATGCTACTAAGCCTGATTGCCCTATTGTGTATGCCAGCACTGGCTTCTTTGCAATGACTGGCTATTCTTCAAATGAGACCATTGGAAGGAACTGGTAAGGATTCTGTTAAGAGTCCCTCATTGAAAATATAAGAGAGAACATATGGTTTATAAGTTCACATTAACTAATTGATTGAATTCAGTTTTTTAGGGTAGTTTTGCTATCTTAGTCCTAGATCAAAATGTCAACGGAGGTCAAGCACTACTATTTGAAATAGTTTAGAATACTTCTGTCCCAAATAGTTTTGAAGGACTTCAGTTTCTGTTCTATCATCATTTGTAGATTTTGGAATTCTTGGATGAAATTAAGCTGTAAAAGGAGGTGAAGATGTTCCTTACTTGTTTTTTGCAGTCGATTTCTGCAGGGTCCTGACACAGATCGGAGTGAAATAGAAAAATTAAGTACTGCTATAAGAACTGGGAAAAGCTACTGTGGCAGGCTCTTGAACTACAAGAAGAATGGCACTCCTTTTTGGAATATGCTAACAATCACTCCAATAAAAGATGAGAATGGAAATACAATCAAATTCATCGGGTAAAGTTGCTATTCAACCTCTTATTATTGTCCTAATAATCACTAATGCATGTTTGGAATGTGTTAAGAGAGAACATATTAGTTTATAAGGTCACGAGTTAGACTAGCTAATTGATTGGATTCAATCTTTTAGTGTGGTTTGACCCCCCGACATATATGTGGTTGATACCTACAATTTACAAGATTTTTTGAGTTGATTTGCTATTTGGAGCTTTCTATGTTATTCAACCGTAGTTATTTCATGTTCTATAGTTTATTCCATCATTGGTAAAGCATTCCATTCTTTGAAGTTTGTGGTCTATTCTAGAAGATATTATTCCAGGATGAATTTGATAGTTCAAACTTTGTTAGCAGAATGCAGGTGGAGGTCAGCAAATACACTGAAGGAGTGAATGACAAGGCACTACGACCAAATGGATTACCCAAGTCATTAATCAAATATGATGGTGTGCAGAATATTTACCTTTTTCTTCTTGCAATTATCTTCCCACATTTTAAAAATCTCGTATTCTGTCAATGTGTCAGCTCGCCAGAAGGAAAAGGCTTTAGATTCAATGACTGAAGTTGTACAAACTATGAAGCATCCAAGATCCCGCTTATCTATGAGTCAGGACTCTACTAAGAAGAATGCTGAAGAAAGGATTAAAGACTTTATGCTTTCTAGGCAGGCTGAAACTCAGAGCATGGCTACACTTGATCAGCAAACCACTCAATGGGAGTCCAAGAGTAATTCATCTCAACAGGACAGTGAAAAAAAGTCTAGAAGATCCCTACGCCTTTCTCTGATAGGGTGAGACCATAAGATTTATTATATTCTTCACAAAAAAAAAAAAAAAAAAAAGCTGCATCTGCTTTGCAGGTTGCGTTTGACAGAAACTTTTTTTTTATCTGCACTGTAAGATGGATATTAATGCTAACGGATTGTATAAGCATGCTTGATATTATATACTTTCTAAGCGTTGAATGGTTTTGGTTTCTGCAGGCTCAGAGGAAGGTCTTCCAGTAGTGCAGGGCAGCATGAAATGCAACAAACCGTTGAGCCTGAAATTTTGATGACAAAAGAGATAGAAAGCACTGACAGCTGGGAGCATGCTGAAAGAGAAAGAGATATACGTCAGGGCATTGACCTTGCAACAACACTGGAGAGAATTGAAAAGAATTTTGTTATTTCAGATCCCAGACTCCCTGATACCCAATTGTAAGATCAAGAACTGAAACCTGATTTACAGTGGTTCTGATTGTTATTTCTGATATTTTGATTTAAATGGAAGATTAGAAGAAAACAAATGTGCATCTAGTGTTACTTATAGATTTGTAGCTTTTATGTTCATCAACATTGCTAACTGAACTAGGATCTTTTGTGCACAGATATTTGCATCAGATAGCTTTCTTGAACTCACAGAGTATACACGTGAAGAAATCTTGGGAAGAAATTGCAGGTATAAATCTAAACCTTGCATTAGTGTTTAGCTTGGAAGTTATATATGGCAACTAAGGGTGTTATTTCATTGCTCAGCAGCCTTTGACCTTAGTTATTTCCTAGTAGTAATTTTGTCTAATGAAGAGTTTTCATCCTACAGATTCCTCCAAGGACCTGAAACCGATCAAGGAACTGTTCAAAAGATAAGAGATGCCATCAGAGAGCAAAGAGAAATTACTGTGCAGTTAATTAATTATACCAAGAGTGGTACGCTAAAATTATTACGGTGTAGTTGACTATATTTCAAGTGCAATGTAAAGCCTGCCATTTTCTACTACACATTTTTGGTAACCTTAGAATAATATATTGTCTGAACAACATTTTCAGTAAAAAGTTCTGGAATTTGTTTCACCTGCAACCTATGCGAGACCAGAAGGTAGTTTCTGAACAGTTTCTTGTTGTATTATATATGTGTATATGTAAGTCAACAATATTGTTTTTCGGATCTTGCTTTTTTAGGGAGAGCTACAATACTTCATTGGTGTCCAATTAGATGGAAGTCAGCATGTAGAACCATTAAGGAACCGCCTCTCAGATAAAACGGAGCAAGAAAGTGCTAAGTTGGTATGTATTCTGCTACTATCTCTGTGTCTTAGTTACATACATCTCTTCTTTTTTCTTTTTTTTTTTTTATTAAAAAAAATCTCTGATTCTTATAATAACTCCTGAACTTTAAAGCTTTGCTATGAGGTATTTTCTGTTTTTTTTTGTTTAAGGTTGCCAAGGGATTGCATTCCTTTGACACACAAGAACATAGTGTTCTAGTAAATCTATGCACATTTTGTTTTCCAGGTCAAGGCTACTGCGGAAAACGTTGATGAAGCTGTTAGAGAACTTCCTGATGCAAACATGGTAAGGTTTTCATTTAGCTCTAAATTGGATCAAAAGAAATCTTATATATGATGTCTAATTCATTTTGGCTGATGCAAATTCTCTACTGGGGAACTTTCAGAAACCAGAAGACTTGTGGGCTTTACACTCTCTCCCTGTGTTTCCCAGGCCTCATAAGAAGGGCAGTGCTTCATGGGGAGCCATACAAAAGGTACAAATCTTGTGAAATCCACAGTAAATGAGACTATGTTGGTTAAATTATCTTCAAGAATTTCTAGATAAATCTAAAAACAAGTCAGCAGATTAGCATAGTCTACTATTGTTGGGATATTAAATAATTTTTCCCTCAAATTCTGGGATATTTATTTACTTTTTTATATTATTATAGATCATTGCAAGTGGTGAAAAAGTTGGACTTTATCATTTCAACCTGTGAACATTTGGGATATGGAGATACTGAAGGTATATGAATTTATTCAACATCTAAGTTTTCTCCAATTCATTTTCATAACTTAAGCTCATGATCATTTCCAGTATGACTGATTCTGTTGTTATCATTTTATGTTCTAACAATGTAACATTTCTTCAAGGATCCTAGTTTTTATTATGTCTATGTTGTGTTCTCTGCAGTGTTCATTTGGTGGAGTTGAAAGGCACAGGGTGAACTCTATGCTAATGAAGGCAATGGATAAATCCATACTGCTCAATCGTAACAAGGTCTGAACGTTTAAGATTTTGCATTTCATGTGTGAAAAAGCTCTTGGTTATAAGCATCTAGCTTGATTCCTCTCCATCTAAAACATGTTCTTCTTTATTAATTTTCGACATCTACAAAATGCTAATTTCTTGATGCTCACCTTACACCTTAACACCACATAGTAGGCTTTGTCTGTTTTTTCATTCGTTTAGTGGCTTTTACATGCACTTCTGAAATAACCAAAAAATTAAAATATTGAATGCTTTGCAGGTTCACGAGCATGCGTTGAAAGAGAAATCAGTGCACTCCTTGATCATCCTTTCCTTCCAACGCTATACTGCTCCTTTCAGGTTCCATTTAACTCAAAGTTCCCACTCTGAACATCTTGAAGGTCTTAAATATTACACTGACCAACCAAGCATATTGACATGTTGTGTTCCACCAGACATATACACATGTTTGCTTAATAACGGACTTCTTTCCTGGAGGAGAATTATTTGCCTGCTTGACAAGCAGCCCTCGAAATATTTAAAGAGAATCTGCAAGGTACTCTCACTTGGTATACATTCGATTTATTTCTTGGTAAAAAGTAAAAACCAAGTGTTTAACTGCTACTGTTATTCAGGTTCTATGCGGCAGAAATTTTAATTGCCTTGGAATATCTTCATTGTTTAGGTAGGTGCCTGACCTGATGATGAACTTTATTATAATTTTGTGGATATTTCATTTGATCTTTTAACGTTGGACCTGGGTGTAGGGAAAAGTGCTCATTCGTTGACCTTTAAATAACAAGTTCAAGCACTAGAGCAACCTCTCTGAAATCAGGTAAGGTTGCATACATATTCCTAACCAAATCCTCACTATGCATGAGCCTTTTTGCACTGGCTGGGTCCAACCTTCTATATTTATCTGTTAAGGCAAGTGACTCTCTATGTTCATCTGTATAAATGATGGGAGTTAGCATAAAGTGTTGAATACAGATAGTCTGGGCATGCCTAGCATTAGCTTAGATCTAATAATCATGGAAATGGGTCAAATAGGCCTTCAACTTTACACGAAAGTGCACTTAGGTTCTTGAACTTTTGAAACATGCAATTAAACACTTCAACTTGTCATTTTAGTGCATCTAGATCCATATAGCCGATTAGGACCTGTAATAGCAGGTCGTTAGGGTTCCGACGGTGCTCCGAGAGAAAAATCGGCAATAGGTGACCGATCGTCAGTCGCCTTCTTTGAAGAAAAGGTGACCAAAGAGTCGCCTTCTCCAAGAAGGCGACCACATCCGGTCGACTTCAATCAAAGAAGGCGACCGCTTTCTTTGTCGATCGAAAGAAGACGACTTGGTCGACTGGTTGTTGATTTTTTTTGTGAACGACGGCAATCAACGGCGGTTGATGGCAGTCAACAACGGTGTGCTTACCAGTAAATTGAACTTATTTGATCGATTTTAATAAGTTGAAGTGTTTAATTGCACATTTCAAAAGTTGATGACCTAATTGCACTTTCGTGTAAAGTTGGAGAGCCTATTTGACCATTCTCCCCAATAATCATTGATCTTCTGGGCTTTTCTTTGTCTCACATTACAGGAATAGTATACCGGACCTGAAACCAGAAAACATTCTAGTCCAGGCAAATGGACATGTTGTGTTAACTGACTTTGATCATCCTTCAAGACAACCTGTAAACTCCAAGTATGCATGCTTCTATTGATCTATTCACAGTAAAATATTTGTTTTCTCAGTATCATAGATTGTTGGTTGTTCTTCTTCTTCTGCCACTTGGAGATATATTAGGTTCATTATCCTTTCTATCTACTGAGCTACAATTGTCTTCCCAGGTAAAACAACCCTCCACCAAAGAATCAGGTCTAGGAAGACTATGCAACCACCTTTGAAAGCGGGGTATTTGTTAGCGAGTGACACCCGAAAACCTAGTCGTCAACGGGCTAAATGACTTTACACTGTTTGTGCTCGTCTGAGGAACCATGCGGTCAAATAAAGGGACGAGTTTTCATCCTCAAATATTTATGTCTCTGCTGACTTATGATATGGAAGATCATGTTCAATCGGGTTTTCATTGTTGAAATCACTAATGAAAGGGATACTATGACTGCCAAGTGACATTATCATATCGTATTCCATTATGTCGTATTAACATATTGCCTGCCTCTTTGCGGATTTGGACGCATTTAAGCACATCCTACCCTTCCTGCTACCCCTAGGCTCAGAATGGTATGATAGCACGGAATATTCTTCATCTTAGAAAAAGATTCACTTGATATCGATACGGCTAATTTCATCAGGTTATCAATTCTGTATTGGTTGTAACAGTTGGGCTTCGGGGCACTTAATGATTTTTGGGCTGAAATCATTCTGTATTTTTCGTGGTGCTCTTAGTTTTTTGTTGAGATGGTACAAAATTAAGATTCATAGCGTGATTACGATAGGGACCTTGAATCTGGAGGTACCACGTGCGCAGTGAAGAGCCTGGATAGGATCAGAGATTGTATGTTTCATACTGCTAGTGATATGATTGGCTAAGGTATGTCTTGATCGTTGGCATGGGCAGTTTGATCTCTATAGCTGTCGAGGTTGCCCATCTGATGGGGGGTAGCAGGCCCTTAATCACGAAGAGGGTAAGAATAGTGAGGCACGAAGACAACTCTTAGGTGGAATAATTATTCACCTTGGTATCAATCTATTTCATTAATGGATTTGACCTCCTATTTCCTCCAAATTGAAAAACCGAAGTGCCCCAATAGAGTACCTTTTCATCTTTGCGACTAGTAGATAGTCAGGATATAGCAATGTCCGCTATATAACAGATTCTGAATGCATCTAGTATTTTCATTGCTATACGCAACTTTTTTGTTTCTGTGTAGGCAACGTGGCAGTAGAGAGGTTTATTGTCAAGTAGTCACGATGTGAGATTTCAATGTAGAGTTGGGTACTCGATGGTTCCGGTAGCCTGGCGGGAGGCAGGTTGATTCATGCCTTAGGCCGTTTAATGAAATCCAGACGAGGTCCTGAAGGAGTCTGTTGGTAATTCGACAGATAGTATGTTTATTTCGTGAGAATCACTTCTTTCTGAGGTTGCCAATGAGTGTAAGAGAAATTTACAGACAACTCCTTCCTCCGGGGCGATAATAGTTAAAGAAAGTGGACACATGAGCTGATTACAGATTGCAGTCCGGCCTTCTAGTAGAATTTGAATATGCCTTATAATCTGAAGATAAGTAAGAGAGCCGCTCTGATTGCTGAAACAGCTTTCTTTGTCAATAGTGTTTATTATTTGAATTTGTTTGCTAAAATGCAGAGAGCTCACAGCGATTAAGTAGAGAGCACCTCTTAAGTTAATTGGAAAGAACCAAATGCAAAGAAGTGGATTAGGGATGAGTAGAAGGGAGTCTGTTACCATCGAAACTATGGAAACATTCTTCATTAGTGTAAGATCTTTATTGTACATTAGTAATGAGGAGAGTTTTGTTAGTGTTTTAGGCCTTGCTAAAGTGCCTAAGTGGGTTTCTTATATCCATTCTATTTCAAATATGTTTGAGTATCTTCTATGCCAATTGTCGAGAATTTTGGAATACTAAAGAGTGAGAACGAATGTAAAGTATTAGTTTAAAAGGCTAGATATCACATTATAAACAATACTTAGAAATATTTGGCAACCTTCTGTGACTTTGTATTAGAAGAAACAAAAGACACATCACTGAAACATCAAGACAAATACTCAGATTCTGTCCTTGCTGCTAAACTCTTCATTTCTCATTTTGCTTTCCAAAATTCTAAAATAATTTATCAAATCATTTTTTTAAGAGGCAACATACTTCTAGAGAATGAACTGCAGGATCAATTCATGTACGAACCTACGGAAAATTACCTTTTTAATGGATTAGAGCTTGTTAAAGTAGACGTAAAAGCATGAAACAGTGAAACACAAAAACTGCATCAGATAGTACATCACTTTCGAGAATAAAAATCAGAAAGGCTGCTGCGACGCAATAATTGAATGACATCGGAGGTTGTGAGAAGTCTTAATCTTGGAAGTAAGAATAGGAAGTTTGTCAGAAGCTTCTCGTACAGTAATGGCCTACCCTCAGGTCTCAGGCCTATCGAGAGGGAAGGAGTTCAGCTCTGATGTCTTCCTCTCCCATGCCTGCCGGCTATGTCGGCGGTACCTTGTGGAGGTCAGCTGCCCAATGCTCAAAGGCAGGTATATTGAATTTTATCTATTAGACTGCTGATGTCAGACTTGAAGTAGAATCGATAGTGTAAATATGATTAGTGGCAATATTTGTCATCTTCCATAACACTTTTTTTGTTTTGTATAAATAGTTTTTACTTGTTCAGATGGTAGATAAATGATTTCCATAAGCATGATATATAGTTTATACAGAGGAATCAGGAGTAACGTAGCGCGATCAAAACACTATCTTATCATTGGATGGGTAGTTGAACGGTATAGTTAACAAAGCATGCGATGGAAGATGAAATACTAGCATGGAAGTCAAATTGGATATAAAGAAAGAATGTTAGTTGAACATAGCTGCGAGTATGAGAAAGGAAGCTCACAAGAAGCAGGAATGTTAATTACCATGTAATTAGAGTGGCTCTAGGTATTTTTGCCACCAGTTTGTAAGCTTTTAGTAAGATATGAGGATTGGTAATGGCTATTCTAGGAATCGATTTTGGCTAGTGCTGAATATTGTCCAATTCCACATAGTGTTGTAGAATTGTAGTACGTCAGGCTGAAAATGCACGGTGAATGAATGGAGTGAGATAGTAGAGAACATTCGAGATTTGTACTTTTCCAGTTTCATGACATGACATTAACATCTAAAAATTAAAAAAAACATGCAATAATAAGATCATCTTATAATGAATTGACTCCTCCTCCATGTATAATATTCTGTATGTTACTTGAAGCGAGTTTATATTTTTCCAATGTAGCCATGTGTATCACACACGATATGCTTTAATAGCAAATGGCTCATTAGATTCAAAGTTATGAGGAAGAAAAATGTATTTATATCAATCTATATTAGCGTCAAGATGTGATATTTGAAAAATCAGCACAGTCTTAATTGACATTGAGAAGGGCTATCATAAGTGTAGTATATGGATAGAATTTTTATATGTTTATAAACAATCAGTTCGTAGGCTTTTAATTTGAGTTAGACATAGCCTGAGAAATACCCAATTATACTAAATGCATTGAACCATTTAGTGATCTATGGAGATATACTAGTATATCAATTTAACTATAGCGTGACTTATTGTTAATAGATTATGGGTATATGGCAGTCAGTTGATAGGATTTCATGCAATCACTGTATTTGTATGTATTTTTAATGGCAGAGAAATTGGGAACAAATAGGTTCTAGAAGTTTCAAAGCCAAGCGCACAGTTGGTATATCATAATTTTATGTTATATCTTACACTATATCATTGTGTCCGATTATATGATTATATAAAGTTATCTCGCGAGATAGAGATAGTCACATAAAATATCATAGCCAATTTGATTTGATGTAGTGGTATCAAGTGCAGGAGATGCAGTTAGTTGATGTTTAGTATAATATGAGCTCGCTTTGCCAATATGCTAGATGTGCGGCTGCTTTAGTACCAATAGATTAAAACCACTAAATGATCTTTTAGATATTTGTGTTTGAATTAATCATGAAGTATATTTAGTGAAATAAATAACGTATCAAATTTATAGCAGAGTATCATGTTTAAGGTGAGTCATACGACAGTATACTTTGAGTTTGAGATACCAGTATATTTAAAGTTAAGTGAGTGGTACTTTGATTTAGATGATATAAATGAGTTACGTTTGGTTTGGTTGTCAGAATTATTTCTCTGTATTGTGAATGCAGTTAAATACATTTTTTCTTCCAGATTTGTTGATGAATGTTAATAATATTAAATCTCTTTAGAATTTTTTGGCGTTATGTTTTAGAGTGAATTTATCTTTAATTATTAAGAATAGATATGATACATTAAGTTAGTGGTTTTAGCTCACCAGGCAAGACAGTGGTGATTGTCATAGTATATGTGCTTATGCCTTCAGAAAGATACATATAATAGGTGAGATTTATTAAAGTTTTGATTGAGAGGTGTATATTTGATATATAATGTTTCAGTAATCCTCTCCATTATAGCAGGAGACGTTATATTTCAGCAAGTTCTCTCCAAGCATCGAGATGTCGTGCTCGAATGAATGCTAGTCAAAGAAGACATTATAGGAATTATACAAGAAGTGTAATAATGAGCTATTTTGTTACATCTAATGTTATTCTATCTCTCTATTAATATATCATTTCATTCTGCTGAGCTATATCCCTGTGGCCATTTCCATGCTACCTCTTACTGACTTCTTTTTAGTTCGACACCTTTCATTATAGAATTAATATAATGTGATGAGGAGGAAAGCTTGCGGAATAAATATAAACTTGTGTTGTACTCAAATGATTGTTAGCCTATAACAGAATGATCAGGTTCGATGTCTAATTAACAACTCTCAGAGTTGTTTTCATTTATTGGTCGCGCGTTTGTTCTCATCCTCAGTAAGTGTCTTAATAGACAAACAATTTAACAGAATTCACACTGAAATGGGGCCCTTTTTCTTTGTCTTGTTAGTATAGATACTTTATCCTTTTCCAGTAGAGGATAAGCTTTCCAGATATTCTAATTATGAGGAAACAACCTTGATTGCATTTCTACCTGATCATAATGATTTCCTCCAGCAGGCTCAAGTACGCCTTCTGCTACTGCCATAATTCCCTTGCCTCAAGCAACATTGCTTCTAGCCTGCCTGGAAGAATACAACAACAGAAAACAGTAAGCCTCGGTAAAGGGAAAGGATACATATACAAAAATTAGTTAGATTGTAAATATCACCTTTTCTAATGAAACATCAAGTTCAATTATTATATTGTATACCCTTTCCTCGTAATATATCTTTATTATTATATAATTATTTTTGATTGTACTTATTTTACTCAATAAGTCTGTTTTTATATTTTTTAGTCATTTGGTAATTTAAATTCAGTTAGGATATCAGGTTCTATGTAACCTATATTATCATAGTCGTCTGTGCAGAGAATCTTCATGATCCTATGTACAAGAGATGACAGTAAATATCTTCAAAAGATTATACTTAAAAAATTGCTATAGATCAGACTGAAGATGTAATACTTGCAATAACATACAAGCACATCTATCCCGAAGTTTTCTCGTCTTTGAGCTAGTTAGCCAACTCCCTGTTTGATTCCTGAAACCTTTGTAGTCAAAACTAATGCTTCTCCTCAAAAAATTTCTCAATAGAACAAGCTGCCATATAATGTGTCTTCATTATTAGCGATTGAGTAGAAAATCATAAGATTATTCGCTGACACAATGTATAGAATCATAACCAGAAAATCTTCAACAGTTGCAGAGCAATATTATTGAATTCTCTGATCAGTTAACATATCCGTGTATATGTAGATTGTATTCAGGATTAGCTTAGCTCGAATTCTGACATGTATCGATATTTTTGTTTTCTTGTATTAGGATGTTACGCAAGGGATTTCTTAAATTGTGTTGCTTGTGTATGATGACAGTTTTGGTGTCTAGTAATAAAATTTTGTTTTTCTTGTACATTATACAGTAATATGAAGATATGAAGATGTGACATGATTGTAATCATTACTACTGATTTGTATATGCTAGGTAGTAAGTATACCTTAGTTCTTAAATTATAATTTTATAGAATGGGCATGGATATTTTTGTAATCTATATTTGTGACAATCCAACATTGTGTCGCAACTCTGTTACACATTGATAATCATGAAACGAAAAAGATACAACCTTTGCCACATTCTCAAGATATATGGCAAGGTAATTAGCTTCGACAAGCAGCATCAGCACCCACAGTAACGTTTTCTGCCATTATGTTCATTGTAGAGGATCCAACTTCTGCAGGCTCGTTTTAGTGCTTTAATTCCATCAGATAGGGGCATAGACCACAGCAGCAATAATGCGATCTCGAAGGGTACATCCCAGGTAAATATATGGTATATATATAGAAGTAACTAACGATCGATTAAAAGAATATATCCAACTCGAGAACAATTAAGACATCTCTATTGAAGGCCTGCGATTTGACGTGATCAATAAGGTGCTTATAGAAGATACATATAGCGACTACATTACGTGTGCTATAACAGTAGGAAAACCATAGTGGCATGGATCCTTTTATGTTCACCCAGGGAATTGCTTTAGAGCAAGTATTGCTTAGATGCTTTGGTATTGTTATTCAATTTAGGGTAGTTTTGTTATGGGTTTTCATACTCGATTTGAGTTTATTTTCTTCTATTCAGTAGATATGAATGGAGACAAATATGCTAGTTGATTAGCTTTTCAGCTAGTGTATATACACTTGTTCATATTTTAGTTTAACCATTCTGGTATATCACCATAATATAACTAGTAATGTTAGAGGTTACTTCCTACTATTTATGATTATTTTATGCCTACGAATAATTGTGCGTTATATGGTCGAATCCTTTGTGGTATTCTTTCGGGGGATAAGCATCTCAAGCATATCCCAATTATAATGAGGAAGAATGTGATCTATTAGTAATAAGTATCTGCTTATATTTAACTCACGTGCTTTCAGGTAAAAGTGGAGATTGTAAACACGATTAAGATCCATTCTATTGCGATACGTGTATGGGATCAAAAAATTAATTTTGGGTCAATGAGGTACTAGATGTTTTCAGATGTAGATTTAAATAAATATGTGAATTCTTCCACTCATTAGAACATGGTATATAGTAACGTGGAATTAATTAAAGAATGATTCAGTATAATAAAACTCATAAATAAAAGAAAAAGCGCTGACAGCAGATGAATTTGATCAGAAACGGCGATCTGGATTCGCAATCAGAATATGCAAGGAACTTTGATTTAACTTTCGACCACTAGAGTTCACCGAATATGCAGGAATGGAGAATTATGAATTTTGGTTTCCAACAAAAGAAGAAGACGCAGGATGAATACCTTCACTGCCAAGAGCAGATCGAGATTTGCGATCATTGAGGAGAGAGAGGCCATGCTTCAAGACCTTATCGGATCGGCGGAGCCTAAGCTTTCGGACGAGAGAGAGGTACTCCCAGACGCCGCCGCCTCCGTTGTCCACTTGGCTCTCCAATCTGTTCACTTGCTCCTCCTCCGTTTTGCTCACCATCTTCGTTTCGGCTTCTTCTCGCAGTTGTCTGCCTGTATGTGTTTTATTTAGTACCTCGTAGACATAAAAAAGAATACAACACTACGATGATGATTGATGATACTGTTTTGTACTTCTGTTTGGACTTGGCTACTGGCTGGTGCGGAAGTACCTCCGGGCTCCGGGCTTTACTTTGGTTGCATCCCCAACCGAAAGGCCACACAACCCAACCCGACAGAACATTTGACCAGATTATGTGATCTAATGATATCTGAGTTGGACTTTCATTTAGAAGATTATGAGTTCGAGTCTCAGTGAAGGCGTTATTGGTTCTTTGTGTTTCAATAGATTGAGAAAATATATGAACAGATACTACATTGTAATAGAGCCAGTAACATTCAAAAAAAAAATTGATAACTCATCTTAATATATATATTAGATATTTGTTTACTACACATAAAGACTAGTGTAACTCGATATCGGGTCATTCTTTTCAAACTTCCCCATATAACTAACTGAGTTGTCCATGTAAGTAGCCCTCTAACTTTGTTTGAAGAGTTAATTAGGCGTTAAACTTTTTTAAGTTATAATTAAACTCATCAGTATTTTATTTTAGTGCAATAAAATCTATAAATCAATTAGTGAACTGTGCAAACATGTCACTAGGATTATGGCGACACTCTGTCACTATTTCTGACCATAAATCGATCGACAACCAGCACCGATCGCTGGTCAATTTATGGTCAAAAATAGTGTCGGGGTGTCATCGGAACCCTAGTGACATGTTATATCACAGGTTAATAATTGTTTTTTTGACTTCATTGCACCAAAATAAAATGTTGATTAGTTTAATTGTAACTTTAACAAGTTTATGGTCTAATTGACCTTTTAGGTAAAGTTCGATAATCTATTTGACTATTTTTTTTTGTTGACAATTAATATTTTAAAGACATGCGCTAACTAATATGTAGTGTGATGGACAAATTATTGTGTGGACCATGGTCCAAAATTATAGGTACTTTGACCAAAATTATGTGTAATATTTTATGTACTTGTAGTTGACATTTTATGTACCTATAAATAAATTAAAGGACGTAACATGTTCACTATAGATAAATAAAATAGTAACTACAAACACATAAACTGTTAACTGTAAGTACATAATATGTTAACAAGAGGCACATAATATCTTCAAATTATGTGTTCGCCGTTAACATATTTTGTTTATGCAGTTAATAATTTACGTATCTGTAGTTATTATTTTATGTGTCTGTAGTCAGCTTGTTATGTGTTTTTTATTTAAGTAAAAATTTGTGTAGATCGCCTCACAGATCTCAATTCGTGATACGGGTCAGATATTTGATTAATGAGGTCAAAGACTCGACTCGCATCACAGACTGAGACACGTGAGACGATATAACACAAATGTTACCCTTCAATTTATTTATGTCAATTATATGTATAAAAAATGTCAATCATAAATACATAATTTGAAAATTATTTTAGATCAAATTCCACAATGCAAGATAAACATGGTTCAATGGTCCATGACATAATTTGACAAATTTAACCGGGTAAAAAACTAAAAATTCAATCGGTCAGTCTAATGCTGAAAGTCTTATGCCGTAGACTGACGCGAATTCAGCAGATTGTAAAACCCTGCAAAAGAAACCGCTTGTCAGCCCTAAAACCCTACAACTACTCTTCTCCATCAGCAGCATTCTCAGCAGAAGCCATGAATCCTATGGACGAGTCGGATGTAGGTATTTCCTGCTACATTTCTCACCTTCCTGGCTTCCGCGGAATCCTCAAACAAAGTATATTTCTCTGCAAATATATCTCTGATATATATAGATGTTCATGTGCGTTTGTATTGTATATATTTCTATACTTGCATTGATAAGGCTAAAGGCTGGCTGCAGGTGAATGATTCATTTTATCTGTGTAAAATTAAGAGTCAAGGTGAATCTCCTGTAAAGGGTGTAATAATTGAATATCTGCCTTTGAACTTCTGGTAGTATAATTGATAAAAGATTAATCTTTTTATTGATTTTTTGATGAGTTATTTACTATTTGGTGTTCTGTTCTGGAAAACTGTATGAAGACTTCCAATATTCCAATTTTCTTTTCCTGCCCATGGGCAACTTTTTTGTTCCTTACTCTAGTATTTTCAATTGATTTTTAGTTGCTTTGGTT
>VALG01001642.1:0-10000 GCA_009835305.1 Ipomoea purpurea
TGGTTCGGAAGGCCGCCACCTCCCCGGATTGAGCGTCGCGAGCCGGAACATGGAGGGTCACCAGGCGGTGGCGGCGGTGGCATCCACTGCTAACCGGTGTTGTGAGTCTGGGCCCTCCAAATCCCCCACCGATCTGGTGGGTCGCCGGCCGGCCTGGAACTGGGGGCAGGGTTCCGTTGGGGGCCCGGGGGCCCCGTTGGGGCCGTGCCCGTTCACGACGAGCTGGGTGGCCGCGGCGACGCGTTAGTGTGGCGAGAGTGGATCTCGATCTTGCCATAGTAGCTGGTTGCGGTCACACACTGGGTTAGAATCACGCTTGAGCTGGTACAGCAGCTCTCCAAACAAAACGCACCAATGATGGATTTAATTAATAGGGTTTTTTTTTTTTGTGTATGCCGAAATCACAAACCGGGAATAATAGCGAATACACGATAACAATGCTTTATAAATAGGCCGTGAGACATATATTGTATTCTAATTTGCCGTAGTATTTGGCTATTACAGAGATTCTTCCAGTACAGAAGTATGTCCGATAAAGGTAGTGAGTGTTCGCTAACTGGACAAGGTGTGGGGGGTTTTTATAGTCAACCCCCGCCCTAACGTGCCACCCCCAAAAGCGGGGGTGGTTAGATCTGAGTTGACCGCTCGCCCGGTCTTGCGACGGGCCGCGTTGTGGGGCCAGGCCGAGCCGTCCACGGGCTCGGTGCCGCAGCCCACTACGGAGGTCGCCCGCGGCCCGTCTGGAGCAGGCGGCCCGGACTCCGCTGACGTTGGCCCGTGCGGGGCCACCGTGGCGAGGTCTCCCGGGGCGGTACGTGGCGCCGCCCGGGACCCGTTCTTGCCGCGCATCCTCTCGGGTCCGGTGCGGGTCGGTTCCTAATATTATCCGTCAATATTATATTATGTTATAATTCAAACATCTAAACCTAAAATTGAACCTATACGACATACAAAGAAATAGACGTATTTTAATATAGGAATATGTTACCATCTGTTGAGACAGTGAAGGGTGTTGCCGATCGAATGTCACTGTTCAATGTGTATAAATTTGGGTTGGTAGCAACTTCAAATACAGTTAACGCGTAAAAATCAAATAATGATTAATTAAATAAAATGTTAAAAATTGTTTAGCATCGACGGATAAAATAATATTTTGAATATAACATATACCATTGTGTGATTGCACTCAAAGGTGTTTCTCTAAGTGTCCACATGATTATCTTCGACCACACTTTGATGAACATTAACTATTGCAAAAAAAAAAATGGAGAAATATAAGTGTTTAACATCATTCTCATATAATAGATTCAACTAAGACAGAAGTATGAATGATATCCTAAATTATAATAAATTTGGAAATAATAATAACAAATAAATGCATGATAATTAATATGAAATGTTAATTGTAAGTATCAAATAATTTGTAAGGATAAAAACACTGAATATGTATTTATTAGAATGTAAAAGTTATTACGAATAATGTGAATGTTACAAATTTAATACAATTGCTCGACATATTAATAGGTGTTATTGAGAGGAAATCATAAATCCGTCGTACAATAGTTCACTACCGAATAGTTATGCTGTGCGTCTGTATGCACCATGCATCGTGCATACAGATGCAAAAACGACGTCGTTTTATTAAAAACGCGCGTCTTCCTTTAAAAAAGAAATCAGGTTCGATTCCTAGTAACGACAGCATTATGTTTGTTCATAGATTATGGAATTTTAGTTCATAGATTATGGAATTATAGTTCATCGATTATGGAACTATAGTTCATCGATTCTGGAATTATAGTTCATCGATTCTGAAATTTTAGTTCATAGATTATGGAGTTTTAGTTCATTCATTTGAATTTTTAGTTCATAGATTAGATTATGGAATTATAGTTCATCGATTATGGAATTATAGTTCATCGGTTATGGAATTATAGTTTTGAACCTGATTTTTTTTTTAAGGAGAGACGCGCGTTTTATTTAAACGACGTCGTTTTTGCATCCGTAATGCCATCTGCTGCTGGTGCAGTACGGATGCACAGCATAATTTGTCTTCACTACCTGCCATTGCAATTTTTATATGAAGTTAGGAAATTTAAAAATGATCCAATAAAATAGTTACTAATGACTGTGCTAAAAAATTCTATTTACCAGTCATTGTTGGAGTAACTGGTCTAACTCTGGTGCACCAGTAGTTGATTGTAATGATGATTGAGCATTATGAATCGATATATTTGATCGCAACAACGATGCTTGTGTATTATGCTGATTATACAACGGCTCGTTTTCTAAAAAAAAATAATTGATAAAGTTTAAATTACTGTGAAGGAATGAGTAATGGTGACAATAAAGACAAATAAGATTGTTTAGTACCAAAAATTGAATAGTATAAATTATTTACATATTTATTAGTTAAGCATTTGTATCTTGACCTTTTTTCATTACATATAACACAAATAACAATGATTTAATCCGAATGCAATTCGTACAGTAGGCAGTTCAACGTCACAAAACAAATGAAATCTCTAAATCCTCTGCCCCAGATCAAATGTGAAGAAGTATCGAGTTGCAAAAATAGCGAGAAGCAGAATCAGATGCAAGAAGCAGTGGGAAAGGAGAAGGGCGAGAATTAGATGCCAGAAGCAATGGGGAAGAAGAAGAGCGAGAATCAATGGCAGCAAGGATGAATCAATTTGGGTTCGTTTTTTTTCAATGTTTTTTTTTTTTTTTGGTTTTTTGTTTTACTTTTAATTTGTGAATTAAAAAAATATAGTTTCTGTATTTGTTGTGTGTTCTGAATTTTGAGGATGAAGGCTTTCGTGATGAGTTGATAGGTTTTTTCATTTATTATTTACTTTTAATTTGTGAGTTTAGATGTGCATGTGTTCTTGAGTGTTGTTTATGGTTTCCAATAAGAGGGAGATGTGTTCTTGAGTGTTGTCCATGGCTGCCAATGAGAGGGGAGAAAAGAAGGGGATTGATTGGTAAATTGGTTTTATAGAAATTAACCGCTCTACCCCAATTCCAGAAACCAAAAAAAAAAAGAAGCACAACTAAATAGACTTTCGTTAAAAATCATAGAAGAAGATTAATAATTGCAAAGAGACAGATGTAGGTATTAAACACTGCTACTTATTGAAACAGACAAACAATACATATTCGAGATTGAATAAAAAATTATAATTAAATCTTAACTTTGTCTGTGATCTTTTGTTTCTTCATGCCTCTTAGTATTGTCGATCCCGTTAGTTTCTTTATCTTGCTAGTTGTGTGAATTCTGCTAAAATGATTGGAGATATGAAAACTGTAAAGAATAGTTCAATTTGGAGTGCAAATTTATAATATTACATATGGAAACAGTAATTAAATATGTAAAATTATTTTAATGAATATAACTTATAATAGGGAATTTTGAGCATAATTGTATCTTTGATTTATTTCCTTGATTAAATTATTTGTATATTCTATTTTGTAATGTATTCCATTTAGTACATTTTCATTTTAGGTTATACCGAATGCAGAATTTCATTGATTTTTTTTCCTTTAACTTAATTTAAATTTGGCTTATTTGGCAATGCCGATTTAGTTTACGATTATCTGCTACCTTAGAGGTAACTACATTCTATAATATAAAATCTTTAATATTTTCAAACATATATATTTTCTCTTTTAATATTTATCGATGTCGATGAAAATACAGTTCAAGCCAAGGCCTTATAAGCCACTTTATGGCAGTGGACTTCTGAAGTGTCAGAAGCGTAGTGCATTCAAGTAATAGTGCATCAACAGACTTAGAAGGTATTTTATTCGGACCATAGCGGTTTGGAGAGGGAGAATCTCAGCCTGAAAAGGTTTCCTGATCACCAAAGGATGTATGAAGAATCAGAAGAACATCATCTCTGCAAGAAATGTGGCAAAGTTTTTGATTACATAAGGGCTCTGAATGGACATATGAAGATTCACTCCAAAAGATCCAGGTTTTCCCGTGAAGAATCAGTGGAGAGCTTATCAGACATGGAGAATCAGTGCCCCCTTCGGAAGAAACAATCTGGAATAAGGTAGGAAGTTTATGAGAATTATCCATTTTCTGTTGCTTCTGATTTAGAAGAAGTTGTTGTGTGCCTGATGATGCTCTCAAGGGGTTTTCAACAATGGGACTTTGTTCTTTGAAACCGAAACAATTTACAACTGAAACTTAGAAAAATATAAAGCTTGTTTGGAACTTGAGTTTCAACTCTGTAAATCTGTTTTCACATCTGGTTCTGTTCTGTAAATTGCCATGAGTCTCAATTCGGCCTTAGAAATAAACACAACTTGCTTTGAAATTTTATTAGTCAAATCACTGTTATTTTAAAGTAAATAGTTCATTTTCTTTACATTTGTGTAGTTGTTGAAGCTTTTACATAAATGGAAATCTTGCTAGGGGGGGGAGTAAGAACCCAATTTTTTAGCAAGCTCACGTTCTTGGTGTACACTTTCATGGATATGAACCTGCAATTTGGATCATGAAAGACACCTCATAAGTAAAGGTAAGTTTGTTCTGTTATATTTGTTCCATGGTAATATAGCTTTGTTCACGAATAGTATTAGAAGAACAAAGTGTAAAAAGTAAGAATCATAATGTAGTCTGAAATAAAACTTAGTTTGCCATACAGGCACAGTTGACTTTGAAAACAATAATCACCAACTAAAGCTAACAGAATTAACCATCTGTAATTCTGTTTAGCATGAAGTATATTAAAAACTAAACAAATCACCAACTAAAATGAGCAGCGACAAATTTATATTGTTTATGATTAGACAACAGCAAATCAACATAGAGTATCATGGATTTGGTTCATTCTTAGGTTTCTTTAAATTTTTGAAGATGATGAACAATCCATATTTATTCTCTTCAAAGATGGCTGCTCAGGAGTGGTTTCATTAAGAGAAATCAATTCTGGATTAGACAATGATATAGCTTGCAGTGGTTCAATCCCCTGGTGGAAAACAATTAAAAACATTAGCATTAAAAACATTTAAAACACTATATAAAAATATGTTAAAGATAGTACAAACTTGTTCACTGCTATCTTTGAATTCTTTTTCATCAGCAAGCTTCCTAACCACACTTCTTTATTGTTCTCCTTTTATTGACTGAAGTACATACTCTATCATCATTTCCACTCCTAGAATGGTAAAAGCAACATTTACACCATATTTGAATTGATCTTGTCATGTGACTATCTTGAATTTCATTGTCTTTCAAATCAATTTTTGAATCTCATTGGGCATACAACCCTCCTATGTGAATCAAAATAAACATTAAAGTAGAAATTATAAAACTTCTAAAATTAATACCATTGTAAAAAAAAAGTGGAGATTTCAATAACCTTAGAATATTTGACCTTCAACTCGCTAGCACTGGCTCCTAGTAGAGGTGTACACACATTATCCCAAAGTATTAGCTCACCATCTTCATCCTCATTGATGATTCCATCGGACCACTGTTTGTTACATGGGTAACAATACATTTTGTCCTCACGTTGTTAAAGTTTCTTCCCACAGTTCTTATTCCTACATAAAGTGAAATTCCAATCGTGCTTAATATCACGAATTTCTCCAAACACCCAAAATTGTCCAACCTGCACAATTTTTTTTCAAGCACGTCAAATCATCTGTTGAACGTTGAAAGGAATCATTTAAAAATTTAGTATAAATGATTATGCATTCTTTTTCATCATGAATATCCTTTAAATAACTAACCATGATATTCTCAATCGACATAGCTCCAACTGAACCGCTTCCAATGAGTCTAGAACTTGAACTTATACTCCGCAATGGAGTAAAGAACCTAGGCAAACTATTAAAACAAATATTTGTAATCGTTAAAGATGTTATCGATTACATATTTATTGTGTTACAAAAGTGAAATGTGTCAATATCTCCTTAAAACTGGAAAACTCAGGGCATTCGTATTTGAACAAAATTTTAGTTGCCGTATAGGAACTGGAAATCTTGACCTCACAAATAACATAATAAACATAAAATGTTGACATAGAAATTTCATTCAAACTAAATTATAGGACTAAATTTTCAAAAAAAAAAAATTATAGGACTAAAAATAATAACAAAATAACATAATAAAACATAAAATGTTGACATATTCGTCGTTATTCAATCTTTAAGCAGCCTCCTCCTCATTATTTAAATCCTCAATTAGTCCAAATTTCCACCGGAGCGCCAGGCACCTGTTGATCTAGAGGAATTGTGAAAGTTAGGAAAATTAATCTCAATAAAGTTATATATATAAAAATAAAAATAAAAGGAAAACAATGTAAGTAAGCAATAGATCTACCTATTCATTCCGAAATCATAAATCTTCTCGTCATAAACATGTTGGTTGGGAAAAATCTGCATCTTTCATACTCCTACACAAGTTCTATCACAAACATCAACATATACTGAAGAGAGAAAGTTTTGTTTCTATAGGAATTATAAAACCACCGTCAAATCCTATTGATATAGATAAACTTTGCTTATTTAAATTTGTTGAACCACTTTTGTAAACATACAATTGTGCGAAAATGCATATTGTATAAAAGTTCCCCTGAAATATAAATAAAAAAAAGAAAAACTAATGCATCAACAGTAATTTAGAAATATAAATATTAGATTATATTCAGTAAAAAAAATACCCTTTCTATCATCATGTACTACACACTCTATAGATTGAAGGTAATGAGAACTTTTGTTTCTGAAAAGACGAACAACATTGAGATCCCTCTCGAAACCTAATGGTATTCCACCACAGTTGATACACAAAGTTGATTACCGTAACAATCTCAGAGTGAGTTCAGCTGCCATTGAAAATCTGTGTAAAATCTAGCAAATCACACGGAATATTTAAATGCTTTTAATATTAATTAACACACGTATGAAATTATTTTTCCATGATCAATAATTATTTTATTATCTAGGAAATCACACGGATATTTAATGCTTTTAATATTAATTAACACACGTAAGAATTATTCTTTCCATGATCAGAATAACACATGGAGCAATTTGTGGAGCCAAAATGGGTGCAAATCACACGGATATATTGAATGCTTTGAAATATTTATTAAGTTTCACAAATATTGACGAATATGATATAATTTACATTAATACCCCTTAGTTTTTTTTTTTGGGGGGGGAGGGGGGGGATTTGTTCTTGGAGGATTTACTTATTTATATATATATATAATATATATTATATATATATATATATATATATATATATATGAATATATATATATATATATATATATAATATATATATATAAATATATATATATATTAATAATATATATATATATAAATATACGAGAGAGAGAGAGAGAGAGAGAGAGAGAGAGAGAGAGAGAGAGAGAGAGAGAGAAGAAGGAGTGATCACATGTGGTCATGTTCGTTAGGTGTGGTCATATGGTCAATTATAGGCCATTAGATTAGATAGTATCCAATGAATCATATTAATCAAGATTTTTTCAATTTTCGCGCACATTCTCCTACCCAAGCGAACTGCAAGGGTAAACTCGTCATAAAATAACCGGAATAGGGGGAAATCACATTGTTGTGTGTTTATTACACTATTGGTGCATGTTGTCACCACTGTTGTGTATTCTGGAAGCCGGACGCTATAAATGGCCATTGTAATTACCATAACACGGAATACACATTGGTGTGTTTCACTGTGGTGTGTTTTATTACACTATTGGGTGTATGTTGTCAACATTGTTGGTGTATTCTGGTACCCGCCCGCTATAAATGGCCATTGTAATTACCATAACACCCCTACTTACCAAAACGCGCGAAAATTCTCAGAACTTGGATGACGAGGTATCTATCCCTAGCAATCTTGGATATACTTTCCAGAACCAAAGATTGAACATCACCCTTCGTACTCGAAGCAACTTTATTTGCAGCACTCCTTCTCCCCAATGTAACAACGTACTTCTTTTAAATAACACTACTCATCCTTTTTTTTACGTTCACCTTTCAATCTCCAGCTTGAAAGATTTTGTACACCCACCACTTGAAGATGAAACACCAATTTTCAATATGCACATACCCAATTTCAAGCTTCAACCTTTTTCTTTGCATCCTCAACAGCTTCATCACAAAACTGTCTAGCTATGCTGTTATCTTGACTAGAAATAATCAATCTTTGAAATTTCCTACTAATATCAAAAACCCAAATTGAAAGGAGGGACACCAACATTATAAACCATAGAAGCAATGTCCACATTCCTACCATCAACAACCTTTTAGTCCATCTTTTCAAAATATATTATCAGAGGATACTAGAAACATAATGTACATTAAGAATACGTAGACAATGGCAGCATAGAATTCCCAACTCGGAAATCAACTTGCAACTACAAGAAATGTCCATGTTGATTGGTTTAAAAACTAACTTCATGCCTTATAATGTCTACATCTGGCCGCCACACATGATACTTCTGCTGATAACCATCATTCAACACAATTTCTTGATGACAAACATTGTCTTTAATAAATTGTTTCCTCAAACAAAAATTATATCTCAATAGTATATACCTCTCTAGCATGTGAAAAAAGTTTCACATGCTCCATCATCATAGCAGGTAGCCCTTGAGCACAACAAAAATCTTAACCGTTTTCTTTACTTCTCCATTTAGAAATAAAAAAAAATGATGAATAGAAATCACAAAGACTAGCAGTCTTAGAATAACCTTCTAGTAATCGAACGATTTGTAATTTTACTCCTTTGTGAAGATAAAAAATGCCCCCCTCCCCCCCCCCCCCCCCCCGAACAATAATTCGTTAAATGCTGGACACAACTTCTCCCTACCGTCATAGAGTTTTTCTAGCCAAGGAGTCTTATGACACTTATACTCAGTCACCATCCTAAAAATTATAAGATCACCAAAATCTCTAACACATTTTCAAGAACTTTAATGCATATATTCATAATTGATATACTATACATCCAATAAACTGAATGCATATATATTCAGAAACCATCAGTAAGCTTCATGCTATACATTCATAATTGCTATACTATATATCCATAATTGCAATACTATAACTCTATAATTAATATATTATACATCCATATACTCTACTACATGCTCAAAAACCTAATAATATATATTCATAATTGCTAATACTATAATATATATAATGATCCAGTAAAAACCATTAATACTAACATACCTTATCCAATAAAATTCAAACTCAGCTTCAGTCTTTGGGTATTTCAACACGCAGTTAAACATGTCCAAGAAATCCTTAATATTCCTTAACGTCTTGATATGCTTCTTTGAATTCTTACCAATATGCCATATTGCAAAGACGATGGCGTGATGTTTGGAAACAACTTGAGAAATAGCAGCAGTCATAGTTTGCACATTGATCTTTCATGATAGACTGTGGGGACACTTGCCATCCATAGATGCTTAAAAAATGCTAATAAAACAACAACACAACTGATTCTATCGTCTCGTTCATAAAAAAAACCACATTCCAACACATTACGTTCATGCAATGATGTTCATCCCTCAACAAAAGGGCCACTAAATCATATCATATTTGGTTTGGTGCGATTGTGTTGTATCATCGCACTAACAATCCCCAAAACACCTTCATAATCTTGTCTCATTTGATCATCTCCTCAAAAAAAAAAAAAAAAAAAAACAGTACAATCTTGCATCCATATCAACTTCAAAATCAAAGAAAAATCAAACTCAATAGCTTGCATCCTCCTAAATATTTCAATTAAAGAGTTGGAATCAGTTCCATCACCAATGCTTAAAGGTATCAAAAGCCAACGAATTATAGGCATCTCTATTGGTGAAACCAACCTAATGTACCCCCTGATTGATGTTTCAAGCAACCTAATACCATCTGCCAATGCAACCACACTCCTCCTTCAAACATGTAAATATAAAGCTAATTATCTCCCACACTTCTATGTGAACGAAAGTAGATGACTCTTGTT
>VALG01001644.1:0-37819 GCA_009835305.1 Ipomoea purpurea
GAGTAATGTATAACTCTATGGGCTAATAAATGGGCCCGCCCGTTAACACGCTTAACACTTATCTTGGCCTTGGCCCACTGATTCATTAGGACAATTATCTATTGTGTGTACCATGCGTCCACACAAGTTGTGTGGATCATATTTTGTCTATTGTAAAATAATGTATAATTCAATACAAAAATAATTACATTGTATTTAGAAGATTTAACATTATTTTTGTTTTGAGTGTACATTTAGTACAAAAATAATGTACATTTAGTATATTAAAAATGTACTTTTTTGTTATCGGTCCCATAACATTGTGTGGACCAATGGTCGACACAATAATTTGCCTTATTAGGGATTAGCACTGTTTGGTTCGAACCAGATCGCGCATTGTACAAACCGCAATCGTTATACCATGGACCCTGGTCTAAAAATGTCGTATTTTTTAATTTTAATTTTGACAACGACTGTTAGTTTGTCAATTTACGTTACAGTATTTTTTTTTTATTGTAAAGCATGTCTATGTGTCTTGTGTCATGTGTTTTTTGTGTATTATGTTATGCAATTCTTTACCTTAAGCGTCTGAATTTTATACCTTAAAAAAAGTAATTAAATATAACATGTGCTTTAATTATGTGTCTAGTCTTATGCATTTTTTTGTGCCTTGTGTTATGTGTTTTTTATTCTTATGTTATGCAAATTTTATCTATCTTTAGAGAATATTGATTTTGTAGCTGAATTAAAGTAATATAAAACATGGGTGATGGCGAGCTTGGCTTTACTCCACATGGAGGCAGGTTTATGTCCGGCAACTATCACCTGTTGCAGCTCCCGTCCCTCCACACGATGCTGCCCAGCCGAACTTTTTCATCGATGCGGGGTATCGACTAGCTATCCGGGAGGCAACGTTTGCCGCGGTTCTATTGACTCCAGGCGGCGGCTTCATGGCGACTGCAGCGAACGGATGGCATGCTGTGTCTCGCCTCTTATGGCTGAGTCCATGGCATGCAAGGAGGTTTTATCGTGGCTAAAGGAACGTGGTTCATTATCTGTTACTCTCTTCAACGACTGCTCAGAGCTCTATACTGGTTTGTTCACTCGTCAAGATGTCATCTAGTCATATGTTGGTTTAATTATTGATCAGTGCATGACTCTTATGGCTACTTTTAATTTTTGCTCTATTAGTTTAGTGCCATATTGACGAATTTACATGTTCAGTACACTTGCTTCAGCCGCATTCACACAGGCTGACACTCTGTACTGGGACTCTAATAAAAATGAAACAATATGCACAAGGAATTTTAGTGATAAAAATGAAACAACGAGCGGTTGAGCTTGTGATTAGAAGATCGAATTGTCGAAAGATTATGACTGGCGGGAGTAAACCTAAAGGACTGGTTTAATTGTTGAATTTTCTAAGTAATAGTGGGATTTGTACCGATGGATTGTGTAGTAGACTTATTGTTGATTAAGGCAAGGAAGAAAGTATTGCTAAGAGTTTTGTTTACTAATGAAATGATAATGATCAGTAAGGAGGGCAAGTTAAACTCGGAGTTTATTGGATTGTATGAGATCTTGAAAAAAAAATTGGGAATATAGACTTATAGGTTGGCATTGCAAACTAAAAATTGGACAAGGGTTTATAGTGTATTGAAGAAGTATGTTCCGTGATTTATCACATATGATTCCTCCTGAAGTAGCGTAAAGTTGAACGATAATTCAACCTATGAAGAAAGGACAATAAAGATCTTGGAATCAAGGCCACTGAGAAACAAGAAAGAGAGCTATTGATTAAAGCATTGTAATGAATTGTCAAACGAATAATCACTAAAAGTCAAATTTATTGTTCCCTATCGATCATAAATTTGAGATTTACATATGACAATTGTTATATTTTTATCTTATATTATTATATATATATATATATATATTATCTTATATAATAACATCTATGGTTTATATTAATTCACAATTATGACATGGGGACTAATTATGGTGTGGTAAAAAAAGTCAAGAACCTTTTTGTAATTCTTAAAAGAATTTAAAATTTCGTTAAAAAATCTTTCCCCGCTTCACTTCGCATTCCGCATCGACGCCAAGAACATAGTTCACCAAATTAAGAAATCAATCTCAGCCGTTGGATGAGACACCAAGGGTTTTTACTCGCTGCCCATGCTATAGCGTGTACCCCTCTGCTCCTCACGCCTCCCCCATTTTATAGTCTTCTCTGCTCTTCCTCATTTCTCCCTCTTTTCCTTTTGGTCTTTCACCCCGCTTCAAATCTCCGCAGGGAAAACCGCTTTTAGCTCTAAAGCGGTTTTCCGAAGCTCCGGTTAGATCCGAGCCGCCGGGTTCCTCCTTACCTGGTTGCTGTTTTCTTACACCTTTTTTCTTAAAAGGTCAGTTTATTTTTTAATTTATTTTAGTTTTAGTCTGCTTGTTGCTCTTGTTCATGCCCTTTGCTTAGCTTTTGCGCTGGGTTTGGGTAGAAAATGGTTTTAGCTCTTCAGGAAGAAGGAGATCTGGATCGTTGGTTTTGGGGTTCTAGTGTTAAGATATCTACACGTATTTCTACATGCTTTTTATGCTTATGTTTCTGGTAACGAGGTTCATGGATTAGGAATGCATACTTTACTGATTTTTACTGAAATATTTTGCGTTTTGAACTTATTCCCCAGCTTTGGGTAAATAAAGTCTTCATCTCTTTTAGCTTTGTGTGGAAAATATGTAGTTATAAAGATGTTTGGTTATTCAGAAGCCTTAAAAAAATTATTTGAGTGTTTTAATGATGTTTGGTTATTGTTGTTTCAACATGAGTGGTGGAGTTGTTTTTACCATGTTTGATTTGCAGCTGAGAAAGATTCACCATATACAAATATTGCAATGTTTTCTAATGGAAAAACCCATGTTTTTTTTCTGCTGGTTGCATTACGTCACTGTGGTGCTGTGAAGCACTATTTGATACTGGCTTATTGTAACCAGAGAAAAAAAGCTGCTTTTTGTTAGCATAATGGTATTTCCAATTTGAAAAATATGCCCAATTCATCTTGTGATTTGTTGTGTAATAGTGGGAGTATCTTCCTATTTTTGGTTATTTTATTCATTATGATATGTTTGCAACTCATGATAGACAGTTTAAACTTTTTTCTCCTTCGTTGACTGGGTCCTAATTCAGGTTGAACAGTGGGTTGCGAAGGTTGATCATGGCTGGAGAGAAGATAGTGGAGAAATGTATCCTTCTGATATGTTCTTTGAGATTGTTTGGCATCACTTGTTTGGTTTAAGTGTATAATCTTCAGCTGTGCACAAAAATGTTATGTTCTTGTGATCTGCTCGTCTAAGCATTTCTTCATTTGAAGAGAGATTGGAATGCTATTAATTTCAACCCCATTCATGCCGAGCTTGCTATAATTTGTTTTTTCTGTTAAATATGTGCTATAAACTTCATCTGTCCTTCGAAAATGACACCTTAATGATTTTGTTTAGTAGTTGGTGATGTTTGATATTTATATGTACTTGCGATTAAAAGATTAATTTAATTGCACGATTACAATCAATAAGTTCCATAAACTGTTCCAAAATCCTTAGTAGTGAGTAGTGACTTCTTTTTGTTGTTGTTTGAGATACGATGACACTGTGTTGTGGTGAAACTACTTAACTATTTTTAAAGCCGAAGCTGTCACTGCTGGATTGAAGTCCGACTCATCCACAAAATTGATCAACAAAGATATGGTATACTTTGTATTATTCTTTATATATATACTTTGATATGTTAAATTAATGCTTTCTTCTACCCCTATGAGATTTTGTGTTTTTCTTTTTTTTTTTTCTTGGGATTTTCATCTCCTTTTTTGGTAGTTTTAATGTGCTTCGATGGGTTTTAATCCATTTTTAGGGCACTGTTAAAAGTGGAAAGGCGTTGGATTCAATATCTCCGGTTCCTCCAATGGTCACTACTGAGACCGGTGTCAATGGTGGTGTTGATCAAGGAGCAGTTCCTGAACAAGGTTCATACTATTCGCTGGCTAGCTGTTGTGATTATTACTACCCAGGTAAGATCGTTTATTGGTTTTGGTTATTCCTTTGCACCTTCAGGTTTAAAAAGGCACATATTTTGGAAGAACATTAAGGCCCTGTTTGGTAAAATAGCTATTAGTTGTTAGTTGATTGTGTTAATTAGAGTGTATAAATAGTTGATAACATTAGCTGATTGTAGAAAAGTGTTTGGTAAATTAGCTCTTAGCTGATAGCTGTTTGGTATAATATTTTTTTCTCAAAAAGCTAATTGGAAAAGTTGCTTGGGATAGCTTTTTGAATTTTATCCTTTTGGAGTTGCAAAAAGCTAATTAACCAAACATTTATATTGATATTTTAACTAAATTAAACAATTAATAGTGGTCAAATAAGCCAAAATTGGCCTATAGGCCAATCTTTTACCAAACAGGGCCTATATGCGTTGGTTTAGTTTATACAGGTAATGAGTTAAATAACTAATCCCGGTTTGGCTTGCTGTTTGCACAGGTTATAATGGGAATTATAACAATGGTCAGAGCATGGCATCGGATAATGGATTTTACCTCTACTATTTGCCGGGCTATACTCCGTATACTACTGGATTTATTGGTTCTGACGGGAAGCAACAGCCCTACACAACGTCGGGATACCTTCAGCAGCCTGTATCGTATGGTTCGGATGGCGTGCCTTGTTATTCATGGTGTTTTACAAATGGCGATCTAACATATGGCACGGATTCTAAATCTCGGAATTTTAAATCTATGGCTGGCTCAAATGGCTCGGTGAAGTCCAATGGTTTTCAACTCTTCAAAGACAAACAACGGTCTATCAAACAGAAATTCATCTTTGCCATTGAATCACAAGGCTCAGCAGTTTGCATCATCAAACTTTTCGAAGTCCTCCCCACAAACTCAGCCGCTCAAACAATCAAATAGGGTAATGCCATTTCTCAATTATACATAATTAGATTATGCTATTTCATTCCCCATTCTGATAAAATTTATGTTCTTTCGTTTTTTGCAGTTTGACTCAGGCTTTCAGCCCGGATGCCTTTTGAAGTTCCCGTCATATACCAATCAAAACCAAGGGTTTTATAATCACTATGGTTCAGTTAACTATCAAACAAACGGTAGAGGCTGGAATGGAAATTACAAATTCAAACCGAGAGAAAATTTCAACAGAATGGAGCGGTTGAAGCCTCGACTGAGCTAACTTGTGGCCCAAGGGCGAGTGGTAAATGCAGCTCCTCCTCAAAACCGTCAAGTGAAGATGATCAACTTAGAATGTCCACCCTAAGGAATAAGTATAACAAGGAAGATTTTAGTACTGAGTATGATTCTGCAAAGTTCTATGTTATCAAGTCATACAGCGAAGATGACATTCACAAGTCTGTCAAATATGATGTTTGGTCAAGCACACCAAACGGCAACAAAAAATTGGAGAATGCTTTTGGTGATGCTGAAGGAAAAGCAAGCGAGACAGGCACAGATTGCCCAGTATCCTCTTCTTTTCTGTAAGTTGGTTTTTCCTCTTCTTACTGAGAAGGTGCAATTCACCCCCCCCCCTTCCTCCCCCAACAAACCCACCCCCAAAAATTGTTCTTTTTCACTTCAATGTTGGTTTAGAACTCATCATTGTATCCTCAAAGTATCTATTTGTGTTATGAATTTCAGGTAAATGGGAGTGGACAATTTTTGGGTGTAGCAGAGATGACGGGGCAAGTGGATTTTAACCAGAAAAAGGACTTTTGGCACTCGACAAGTGGAGTGGGTTCTTCCCAGTGAAGTGGCACATAGTTAAAGATGTCCCGAACACACAGTTGAGGCACATTATCCTTGAAAACAATGACAACAAGCCTGTAACTTACAGCCGAGACACTCAGGAGGTAGTGCATGTCTTAATTGTTGTATCTCCATTCTCCTCCCCGATGTTATTTGTCTCAAATTATATGCATTAATTGATCTGGTTGTGGCTCGATTCAATTTTCAGGTTGGATTGAAGGAAGGCTTGGAAATGCTTAACATCTTCAAGTCTTACTCCGAGAAGTCCTCACTGTTGGACGACTTTGACTTCTATGAGGATAGAGAGAATTTGATTAAGGCCAGCAGGAGTTTTAAGACAGGATCTGAAGCAGGTGCATTCCAGAATCGGGACCCTCACGTAAGCAAAGAGTATTTATACGTAATCATCTTCAAACATTAAACGAAAAAAAGAAATGATGCACATTTACATAGATAAAGGCATTCTTGAATGTTTTGTATTTTACTATGTCACTAAGGTGAATAAGTTTAATCCCCGAGATTAACTCACATTTAAATGGATGACAGCCAAAAAGAAATTAGCTTAACCTTGTGGCAGTTCAGCTGCATAAGAAAGGGGTATGTTTCGCCATATATATAATGTCGTTTTTTTGTCTGGTGCAGAAGCAATTCAATGAAGGGGAAAAGGAAAACGAGGAAAAATCTGTGGAAACCGGTATTACTGATTCTGCTTCCTCTCTCATTGGTCTCACCGAAAACCTTTCTGTAAACGCCTAATGAATCAACCGGAGAATGTGGTGGCGTGAAGGGGGACTCAAGTTGGGGTGAACTGCACCATTTCTTGTGTTGTTGTTCAGTTTTATGAATTACCATGTTTCTGTTGTTTTGTTGTTATTTTATCAGTTTAGCCATGTTTCTGGGTTGGTGTTCCTTTCCAACCCCTTTAAGAAGAAAGAAATGCAATTTAGTTAATGTTGTTGTCTGGTTTGCTATCAAGTTTTTATCTTCTCCATTTTGTTCATTTGATAGCATATTTATTGTTTTTTCCATTTGTGTCTGCAAATCCACAATGAAGGCCAAGACACATGCCTTTTCTTTTTCGGGTGTACCCAGGGTTTTTCCGTCGAACACTGTCTAATTTCTTCATTGAATTGTAGTTATCTTTTTTTGTGGATCTGGGAGGTTTAAGATTGTTCTATATCTAAAGTCAAAGATTGAATCCTCGACCTTTAGTTAAGCATGAATGAGTCCTTCAATGCTATTCTTGTTTCTCTTCTTATATAATTGTTAAATCTACCACCTCATAGCTCACATAATTAAGAAATGCTTTTGAATAGTTCAAGTGGTCAATAAATTTAAAATAAGTTAATAAGTGTTGTTTTTTAGCAATAACAAGGTGAATGGGGTATTTTATACAAATATTTGGTGGTCTATATATCTTGTGATTTACTTTTTTTCTAGTCTCTATGATTTGCAGTTAAATGTTGAATTTTAAATTTATAATAAGAATGACTTAAATGAGGAACTTGAAATCATAAAAAAAAAAATTGGTCTTTGTATTTATAATAAGAATGACTTAAATGAACAACTTGAAATCATAAAAAAAAAATTGGTCTTTGTAGAATAATCACCATTAATTAATGCTATTTAATATGAATCAAATGTTGCAATAGGGGCAGTAACATTTTTTTAAAAAAAATATTACAACGTTAGTTACAATATAAAAAATATGACTTTTTTCTTTTCGAAAAACTAGAAAAAATAGGAACAAATTCTCATTAAAATATAGAAAGAATTGGAGAATTAACATGTTTTTCAAATTGGAGAAAAATGAATGATAATTTGTTATCATTATCACATGTGAAATTATATACATTTGGAGTGTTTAGCAGTCTAATTATATATTTTTTTTATTATTCAGTGAACTTCTTTATTATTATTATTTTTATTTTCTTCAATGCTTAATTGCATTTTCAAGTTACTTTTAATGATTAATTTAGACATTTTTAAGTACTATTAACTCTATTAAATTAGTATATGTTTTATATTTTCTTTACCTCAAAAAGAGCCCCAATGTTTCAATTTATTTGGTTAATTTGAACCCTATTCTTACAAAATTTGAACAAATCTTAAACCCTACAAACCAGCGGGAGTGGCAGAAATTGCCGGCGGTGGCAATGACGGGCGAAACATCGGAGACTTCGAAACACTCGCTTGATCAACCAACTGAATCTCCACAACGGCCTTCGAAAATCGTCAAACTCAACGACGACATTGCCGGCAGCGGCGTCGAAGAGGAAGGGCAGTGTGCCTCGAATATCAGTGAGAAGCAGATGAATTCGAACCCTAGACTTCAAAGGTACTTGGTAGCAGTCGAGTACATCGGAACTCGCTTCGCCGGAGCTCAGCAACAATCCAATTGCAGAACCGTCGTCGGTGTTCTGGAGGTAATTTTATCATTTCTCAGAGTTTGAGCCCTTTTTTTTTTTTTTCCCTCAAAGTTTATGTAAACAGTAGGAAAAGATAAAATGATGAATTAAAAAATATACTGTATTGTACAATGATTATATCTTAGCAAAAGGATATCGAGCCTGTGGTGGTTCTGACTGCATTTCATGTTTGATGCAGGAAGCTTTTAAAAAATTTATTGGACAGCCTGTATCAATATTTTGCTCAAGCAGAACTGTAAGTTTTTTTTTTTTTTTTTTCTTTATTTTCTTTATTTTCTGCTAGAAGGAAACATAGCCATGCGAAATGGTATCAAGTTATGTGTTATCAAATTTCATGGTACTGCAAAATGTGATCTTTAACTAACGTTCTTTCTACAATTGGTTGTAGGATGCAGGAGTACATGCATTGTCAAATGTTTGCCATGTAGATGTAGAAAGGATAAGCAAACGAAAACCTGGTGAAGTGGTATGCTATTTTGATTCGATTTCAATGACTTGGCTCTTTCTGTCTTCTTTTCATTCATTTTCAAGGTCTCTGTGCTTTTAAATAGTATTGCAAGGTATTCTTGATTTTATTTTGATTAATATCATAAAGTTTTCCACTTTTCCCTGTCTTGATATTGTATCTTGCTTGACCCACTATGTGTTCACATATAACTTGTGTTTAGCAACTGAATAATAGCCTTTTAGCTCTTGATTCTGGACTTCATTTACTTACTGCAACACATATAGAGTTAGTAGTTATAGATGTGTGGTTAATGTGTGCAGGTTTTCTTAATGTGCACAATCTTATTTGCATGCAGTTACCACCCCATGAACCTGAAGTGGTTAAAAGAGCTGTGAACCATTTTTTGCAGGTACATCTTGTTTATCTGAGAACTCTTTTTATAGTATGACTAGCTGCTTCCTACTTTTCAGTTTTCATTGATTGAGATCTGAATCCTGTTGCAGAAAAATGAGGGCGATATAACGGTCATTGATGTTCGCCGTGTTGCAGCTGATTTTCATTCTAGATATAAAGCTCAAGAACGGACGTATGTATCAATAAACTTTAACTTGTTGATATCATCATGCTTAGTGCATAGTGCCTGCCTGCATTTTATGTCTGAAACTTCTGTTATACGTACTGCAGCTCCTACATATTAGTCAATCCCTGTATATTTTCTCATGTAGTTGGTTAATGTCATTCAAAGGTTACAGATGGTGTGTTGTCTTGTTTTTAGCTTCAGATTGTCTGATTAGTTTCCATAGAATTGCTGCTGAAATGCTGTATTTTTAGCCGAACGATGTTTTTTCTTAGGCATTACTCTTCATTCTCAGTTTTCCACTTTTCTTTTGATTTTCGAGTTATAATTGACTTTGGGTTGTCTTTTATCAGACTTATGGTGCATGTTCATTACTATAAAAATTTTGGTGAATTATTGAGAATGTTCTTTTAGGTACTTCTATCGCATAGTATCTGGACCAGAGCCTTTGTCAACCTTTGATAAAGACCGGGCTTGGCATGTGCCTGAGGAACTAGATCTTTCTCTATGCAGGTTGATTAAAAGGTTTAAAAATGATATTTTGATATTGTGTAGGCTCTCTCATTGTTTTGATGCTATTTTCTTGCCTGATTTTGTCTAGCAAGCATGCAGGATTCTTGTTGGACATCATGATTTCAGTTCTTTTAGAGCTGCTGCATGTCAGGTTAATATTATTTCTGATTTTATTTTGATTCTATAATTTTCAAATTTTCAGATAATTGATTGCATTATCCATTGGTTTTTACTTAATTCTATATAACCTCTCTGATTTCATTTTTATATTTGGTTAATCTGGTGGACGAGGATTATATCATATTCATTTATACTGTGTCTTTCGCCCATGTCTTATCCTCTGATTTCCCTTTACATCTTTCAATTCAAAGAATGTTTTTTTTTTTTTTTTAAGATAATTTCTTGTAATTCTAGCTACCATTTCTTCTTAATCTTAATTAACAGGCAAAATCACCCATCAGAACTTTGGATGAATTAAATGTTACTGAGGTTGTATCAACTCCATATTTTCCGTCAATTTTGGAGAGGCAACCAAGTGATGCTGTGAAGGAGAGCCTCTCCGAGACATTGAATTCAAAAGCCAGTTTCCCTTGTTCTGTGATTCCCAATCAAGTGAAGCTGGGAGGTTCAGATCATGAAGCTAGGCATGAATTTGGCATTAGAAGAAGACCCCGTTGCTTAGTGGTCACTGCAAGGGCACGCTCTTTTCTTTACCATCAGGTTGGTCTTACGTTTTAATACTATAATGATCAAATTCGTTATTTAGCTTAGATACTTGATGACTTGAGAGATATAATCTTGCACAGGTTAGGCTGCTCGTTGGAGTTCTTAAAGCAGTCGGGACTGGTGATCTTACTGTTCCTGATGGTGAGGATAAAACTTTTGAGCCTTTATGTTATAGCTGAGGTAATTTATATTTTACATTTACATTGATTGTATTTGATGCATCATTTCAGTTAAGCGCATCCTCGATGCAAAGACTATAACTGCTGCAAGCCCAATGGCCCCCTCCAGTGGCCTGTACCTCGGACATGTGAAATACGATCTGCCTCCAGAAACTGGATCAGAAGAAAGACATGAAACCATTACTGTTGCACCATGGTATATCCCTTGCTCCATTAAACAAAAGATGATAACATAATTTCACTTTTTTAAGAACTAACTAGTTTTATTTTATAATGCTTCGTTCATTTATTATTATATTATTATATAAAAATCGTACTATATATATAATTATATATATTATAATATTAATATTATATATATATCCAAGATATAATATATATATATATAACATATAATAAATATATATATATAATAGAAAGCGCTCATATGCGGCGGCTCTTACCGTGCGGCGGCGGTCAAATTCAGAAAACACCAACAGTTAATAATATGCACCAACGGTAATAAAAACACACCCCAATGAAATGTTAATAACTCAAAAATACACACAGAACTCAAAAAAATCACCATATAACTCCACCACGCACCAATGGTGTATTTCCGAGATAGTGTATGGTGGTTTTTTACTCACACTAATGGTGTGTGTTTGTGATGCAGGGTTTCGTTACTCTGTTTGTGTGGTTGATTTCTAAGCTGATGGTGCATATTGGTGAACTATTGGTGCTTGCCGCACCCGTAAGAATAACTGTAACCGTAAGACACTGCTGCACCTGAACCCGCCTCTAATAATATAGTATATATATATATATATATATAGTAGTTTGCCAACGCGGCAACGCCAGAGAAACAGAGAAGAATCTTGAGCTGGACTTCAAGTTTTGCCTCAACCCTTCAACACCTATGTAAAGTGTTTATGGTCCAAATTAATATTTCATTATTCCCTTGTGCATAATTTGATTAATTTCTAAGCAGCTTCATTGTTTTTGTAAGCCACTCAGCCTTACCTTAAACTACTAAACACCTATCCGATATATATACACACACACACGCATGGTTGAAAAAGTATAACTGATATTATTGTTATTAATTAATTAATTTTTGTTTATTTTAACTACTCTGAAGGAAAAAAAGCTCCTTTAGTCTTTCTAACATTTATTATCATTGTTCCAAGTTGATGGGTTATTTATAAATATATTTAGAGAAATCTAATATGTAATTTTAATCAACTTTAATAATTAAAATATTTAAAATACAGTTTTGATATTGGGAGGCAGAGAAGATGATGGATCTTGACGTGGCCGCACAATAAAGTATTTCATTATTTCTATTCTTCTACGTCAAATACACCTATATAATGAGTGTAAACAAATCAAATACATAAAATTCGATCCTTAATTTGAATTCGAATATTTTGAATACGATCTGAATTTAAATACTTTTTCTAATTCGAATATTTCTCTAGAGTGTATTCGATTCAAATATATTCGAATATTTTATGCTGTTTAAATATAAATTTTTATTACATTTTATCTTAATTTATTAGAGACTTTTGTAAAATATTAAGTTAGGTATTTTGAATTTGAATTGATATATTCTAATAAACTGGTCGAATCGAATACGAATCAAATTTGGTATTCGAATATTAAACGAATACAAATATTCGAATAGAGTTAATACCATTTGAGGTCCTCTGAGTATAGTGGTTTTACTACGTTTAGTCATAAACTTTCAAATTAACCATCTGTGGTCCTTCAACTTTCAAATTTAATCATTCGCGGTCCAAGTTAACCATCCATGGTCCTTTTAAGTTTCGAAATTTAACCAACTGATGTGGTTTTCTTGAAAGGACCATGGTTGATTAAAATTTAATAGTTTAAGAACCATAAATGGTTAACTTGGATCACGAATGGTTAAATTTGAAAGTCAATTTAGGATTAAACGTGGCAAAATTACTATACTCCGAAGATCTCAGATGGTATTAACTCTATTCAAATATATAGTCAAATTCGAATCAAATACTGAGATATTTGACTCGTTTAAGATTCAATTCGTTTACACTCCTATGACCTAACACCTCTTCGCTGGTTCGATTGCTTTAACGCAAGTTCGTAACTATATCCTCCCAAGTCCCACCTTTGACAGAGTCTTCTTCTTCCCCCCACCATTATAATAACAACCCATCTTCAATTCCATCCTTCATATTCATCTTACCAAGTTACAAAATCGCCATAATCGTGACTTCAACCGCTTCAAAGTTGCAGAGTTTAACAAGAATGTCGTCTCAGAATCTTAGATCAAGAACAGCCACACCCGCTGCTCCGGCGGTGGATAATGATCGTGAGGTTGAGACGTTGTCGGTCCCGGAGCCCATTCTACCGGCGGCGACTTCGCCGCCGCCGTCGCCGTCGTTCTCTCAGCGTGCCTTGGAGAGCACGGCACACCTAGCCAACCTCCTTCCCACGGGCACGCTCCTAGCATTCCAGCTACTCACCCCAATCTTCACCAACAACGGCGCGTGCGACGCGGCCACGCGCCCCATGACGCTCGTGCTCCTATCCATCCTCGCCGTCTCTGCTTCTCGCCTGCTCTCACCGACACGTCGGGGCGCGACGGCCAGGTCGTACTACGGCCTCTCGCCGACCCAGCGCAGAGGGCTGTGGCTCTTCGACTACCCGGCGCGGCGGCGGCCGCCGGGATTCCACGCCGATCTGGGGACAGTTCGAGGGCCGGATTCCATCGACTACGTGCACGCAGTTCTCTCCGTGTGGTTTTCGTCGGCGATTGCCTTGAAGGGACAAGAATGTGGGTGAGTCCTGTTTGTATCCGAAGCCGAACCATGAAACGGCAGGAGGTGTTTGGATAGGTGGTTCACGATGGGACTTGTCTGCTGTGTACATCACTCCCTGTATAGTCCCTCGTTTCCCCACACGGAGACTGGCATTGGCTTCCCTGATTACTACTCCCTGGGAAATCAGACCTGTAACTTTGTAAGGGTAGTTATAACACACCGTATATACAAGATGATTCATTACATTACGTTTTGTATCTACGCATATGTTTTCTGTGTATAATGTTCTGGCACATAATGCTCAACATTTAGTAAAGTTTATTTGAGTTGGATTTCGCCAATGTTAAATTTACTCAGTGTATTGGTTTAAAAAAACAACAACAAAAACACCGTGCCAAAATAAGCCATCTTTTTATATACTTCTAACCAATATATATGGTCATAACTATATACTATATATACTATAATATATATAGCTATTACTATAGTATATCACTTACTACGCTAACGTATACGCGTATATACGTAGCGGATCCGGTTCAAGGTTGAGAGGTGAGACCAACTGCTTAAGGTGTGAACTGTGAATTTTATGCTTGAGATGTGAGAACCCTATGATTCTCATGCTTGAGATTGAGGGGTGTAAAGCGAGCCGCAGCCGAGCTCGAGAGCCACGGGTAAGCTTGAGCTTGAGCTCGTTAATGGCGCTCAGCTCTGAGTTCGAGCTCGAGAACTGATGCCCGAACGCTGAGGTCCGGTAATTTTCAAAGGTGCCGAGCAGCTTGTATTTGAGTTCGAACTCGGAGCTCCTGGTTTGACATATGAATTGCTTGCATATTTAACTATTTTTGATTACAAATTCAAACTACTTGTTATTATCCCGTACATAGATAACAGAATCTTTTAGGGATTTATGAGTTTAAAATTTTATTTATAATTGGTATTTTTTTATATATACTTTTTATATTATATTATATTGTGTATTATATATACTTATATACTTTATATAGGCTCACGAGCGTAGTAAATCATTATTAAACCCATGAGATTTGAGTAAGTCAATGGTGGCACAATGAGTACACTGGTCTACATGATCCCAAATGTTCTCATTGTGAACTAATTTATAGTGGTGTTTATAATTACGTTACATAGATATGTCAACAATGATATTGTTAATGATACATTCGGATCAAATAGCTCCAGGTTTTAAGTTAAACCAAACTCAAAATATTGTTGATTAAGCAAGTTTTAATTTTTTGAACCGTGTCAAATTTTAAACTCTGACTACTTGGATTTAGTTTAGCTCGATCGATTGAACTTGTCAATAGCTTTAACTATTTACTAGGTTCTGCTCAAATCAATTACACCCTAGTTTCCATACTCTAATCCACACTATTCTAGCTGCTTTGAATGGGAAAAAGATTGAACAATTGAACACCTTACTCTTAAAATAATTGAGTGTGCAGTGATCTGTATTGAACAAGCCGATTAAGAAAATTATAAGGTAAACAGAATCTATTCATTTAATTGAATGGAAAAACATAGAAAGATTTTAACTTTTGGCAGCTAGCAATAAATTTAAGCTTTACAATGAAACTAAGATTGCTGTCCAGGATCTTGTTGTCCAGGTCCTTGCTGAGCTGGTCCGTGTGTGTGGCTGAGGTTGATGTCCTGTTTGGTTGCCACCGGGAGGCGGTGGAGGGATCATCGCTTGATAGGGTGGTGGAGGAAAACTGCTGATAAGGTGGTGGAGGGGGAGGGATGTAGCCATGGGGCGGGAAAGAGGGCGGGTAAAGGGTGGTTGAGGTTGTGGGGCGGGTGGATAACCGAAATGTTCTTGAGGTTGCTGGTCAAGGCCGCTTCTATTTTCGCGGACGTCCTGGGGAAGAAACCAAGGGCTCCATCTTGTTGAGAATTGATTATTTTTTTTTTTTTCTCTTAGGCTGAGCATATGCGGAATGTTGAAGTAAGGCATGTATGGAGGTTGATCCTGGTTATCGGGCTGTTCTGTTGCTGTGATATGACGGCCTTTGGGAGCAACCCACTATGAGCCACCGCCGCCTGCTGCCTCAACTCATCGGTCATCTTCAGATTCAGGCTTTGGTGCCTGTGGTCTTCCCCACAGTAATTTCAGCCGCAAGCCCTTTATTACAAGCTTGTTTGCAAGTTCCTCAGCTGCCCTCTCGGCACCTTCCCTTGTTGTATATGTTACGAAAGCACATCCACGCTGCAACACCATTTTTACGGACTCAATTTCACCATGTGCATAAAACTGATCCCTAAGGTCCTGCTCAGTGATTCTTGCATCAACTCCACCAACATAAAGGGTTTTGATGCTCTCATCGTCTGGAGGCTCCAGTGAAGGCATTTCACCTGCCTTGTTGAGTAGCTTCATCGCCACTGGATCATTTACTCTGCAATCATTTTTTTTATATAAAATGTGATTAAGATTTCAAGCAGCCAACTAAGTCAATAATAGAGTACATAAATTAGAGGACGTTTGCAAGTACATAAATATTCACAGAATAAACAAGAAAAGCAAAGATGATCAACAAGCTAACTTTATAGCATCGTGACTATAGTGGAGAGGAAGAAAAGGATGAAATACTTCTGCAAATTAAGAAACGTTCCACATACCCATAGTAACGATCTTTAATATTTTGCTGTGATAACTCCCCTGTTTCAGGCATTTCATGCCTATAAGGACACTCAAGGCCTCTAGTACATTGACCCCGGACATAGAAACTGCAAACATGGGCCCGATTTCTCTTGTAGTATGGAGTCGTTCTTTGAAGCTTCAAAATAGTATCATTTGCACGGACCTTTCCGTATGATGATTCATAATCTATCCCAGCTCTTGCCTGCAGAAAACAGAACTTAATTCTACAGTGTTGAGGAAAAGCCAAGCACATAAATGTTAAGAATTTATCAGCCTTGGATTTTCAAAATTTCAAATTTCACATCCAAAACATTAAGAAGACAAAACATATGGAGTGATTATCAAATGAGTTTCAAAGTGTTCAAAATAAGTCAATCATCTCAAACAAAAAGTTCTATCCTTTCAAGATAAGACAACAGTTCAAACCGCTTCTTGAAATTTTAAGATGCAAGCATAGAGTAACTTTAACCATGCTTCATAGTTCACCAAGCAGTTCTTTTAGTGATAATTTAAACATAATTTTAGCTTCCTGCTAGATATAGACATACCCTGCGGTCATGCTCCTCAGCAAAATATTCTCTATTCACATCACTCTTCGGAATGGCATCATTGGAATTGATACTAAGTGCGGTGTCCCGGACCTGAACAGGTAACCCATATTCAAGATCAAGAAGACAAACTTGACAAACATTCTTCAACTTGCAGCACGTCTGACAGATCTCAGTTTCTTGTACTCGCATCCCGACCAGGCCTCCACCTGAAAACAGTGAAGGGTCTCGTACAAATCTTGCATTCCTTGTCGTAATCAGCTTTACTCTGCAAAACATCAATTCAATAAATAATAATGTCAAGTAGGTATATTTACAACACAACTGAAATTTTTATCACAGAAGCTACAAGCAATTGGAAACATGGAATACATCTAGTCTATGACAAATCTCATAAAACATATCATTAATTCATTTTATATGTGCAAAGGACAATGTAAGGACTAAGGAAGAAGAACTTTACACAAGAATCAGCAACTCAGTAAAGCCAAAATTCTAAACCAAAAAAAAAAGGAAAAAAAAAAGGTTCTCACTCGGAAAACTTACCATCCGAACGTAAGGACTGTCGCCGAGACACGACTCGCAGATGATCGGAAAGTCCGACCGTTCCCATCCATCAGCTTCGGCATCTCTCAATAGCCTATGCGCCATTGATTAACCTAACAAATACAAAACGGAGATCATTTTCAGCCATTCTCTAAACACAGCAAATTCGAATTAATGCTTTCTTCGCAGCAATTATTATCCAGAAATGCTAATAAGAAGCTACTGAATTGAAAATTGGGACTACCTGGTGCTAGTTTATACAGAGCGAATATGAATTGAGCTTGTAACAATGAGCCGACGTAGTTTAGGCTGTAGAAAGCGGCGGCGAAACCTTGACGGGGCGGCAGAGATTCCAGCGAAGAAGGATTGGGGCTAGGAGGCAGCGTGAACGATATCTTTCTTGGGCGCGATAAGGGAGAAAAATATTTTGGGAAATTTTTCATTCTTTGCTCGATAATTTTGAGCAGTTTCACTTGGACCCCAGATCTATGAGATTTTAAACTCGGCCCAATATTTTACTGATGTTTCTCGTTTTATGGTTGACCCCTAATTTTCAAAAATTACACCATCCTATCCTATATCACCAAAATAATAATAAAAAAAAAGGGTCAAATTAGTCACCAAAGTCAGTCGAATAGTGCAATTATGTATCATAAGAAAATAAAGTTTTATTTAGATCCCCTAAACATGTAAAATTATTTAGGCCCTGTTTGGTAAAATAATTAGCCTATTATCAATTTTGCCGACCATTATTAATTATTTGACTTTTGTTAAAAAATCAATATAAGTGTTTGATCAATTAATTTTTTGAGAAAAAAAATATATCAAACAACTATCAACTAACAACTAATTTATCAAACATCTTTCTACAATTAACTAATAATATCAACTAGTTATACCGGCTAATTAACCCAATCAACTAATAATTATCAGTTAAAAGTCATTTACTAAATAAGGCCTTAATTGAGTACAAATCAACCTGCTTAGCATGTTAACTATTCCATATTTGCCATATGTCATTTTTAAATTTTAAACTTTTATTTTATTTTTAAATATTTATTTATTAAATTTAAAAAAATACAATCACCGACTATCCGGCGAGCCATGACTGCTGCACTCATTCAAGATATCTGGAAGATGGTCATGACTACTGCCCTCGTTTAAGATATTTGGAAGATGGCCATGACTTTCAATCTTTAACAGTTGTGGTTGTTGCGAGGACAACCACGACTATCTGTGAAGGAGCCAGACACCAGTTGTCTTCACTGGACAGCTGGTGGTTGTATTTTTAAATTTAAATTTAATAAATAATAAAATATTTAAAAAAATAAAAATAAAAACAATATTTTAAAATACATGTGTTAAGTCCGAAAGATTTAACAAGTTAAACAAGTTGATTTTGAGTCAATTGAACACTTTTACAAGTTTGGGAATACCAATGGAGTTTTTTTGTTTTTTTTTTTTGTTTTTTTTTTTTTTTAAATTTAGGACCTAATTGCACTATCCGGTTGACTTAGAGAGCCAATTTGATCATTTTTAATGGGTCATGAGTTCTATTCTTGTCGACTCCTTTTGATTGAACCTGTTGCACATAAACTTTATAGTGTGTTATACATCTCTTATGTGATTTACAAGCTATTACATATAACTATATAAATGGAGTTTATTCCATATACATCATCCATAAGTGGATAGAGGTTCCAAATTGTAATGTCTTGGGCAGGTAACTTAAGCCTAATGAAGACATTTTGGTGACTTGGGTAAAATAATCTCAACCTAATAAGCTATTATTGAGTTGAATAATCACAATCCAACGATATTATTATCAAAGTGTATATATAATACTAAGTGGCTTGTGATCCATTAGTATTCGGTTTGCTCCATTATATGGGTGGTTTAGTGTTCAAGCCTTAGTGTAGGCAAATATTGTGTGTATATGTAGGACACATTCCATTGTAATAAAAAAAATGTACGAGAAATCGAAAATTATACTCCACCTACTTAACCATCCATTTTGGGACAATAACAAGATATTATCTTCATTACTATCAGTGTCATCAACACAATTATTCTCTTATCTCTATATTTAGTACCTCAGCTCTGAATTGATTGCATTACTAATTATAAAAAAAAAAATGTAACGTTACGATTCAGAAATATCATATTTCTTATGATCTTATCCATATATATGCCACAAGAGATCAAACATGCCATATAATAATTTATCCTATTAATTAAAAACATACTTTATTATATATATATATATATATCATCAATAGATTTAATTAGTTTTCTAAGTAGTTGGAGCTGACGAGGTAAACACGGCCCATGTAAGAACCGGCTTTCAGCTTCGAAATCATCGGAGATCGGTAGATGCCTGCCGCCGGCGTTATCTAATAACACTTCTCTCTCACTTCACAGAATCACAGCCGTTAATTACTTCCAAGCTAAACCTCTTCCCACAGGTTTTGATCGATCGGAAGTTTTCGTCGTCGGAGAAATTAAATCTGAACATGTCCCCGCCGGCCGGCAAGAAAATGACTGCAGGTTTCAGGCCGCCTTCCATGCCGGAACGAGCAGTGAGTTCATCGCCGGAAACAGCCGCCGCCGCCGCCGCAGCGCAGCTTACAATCTTTTATGGTGGCAGCGTACATGTTTATGACAATGTTCCCGCCGATAAGGTGAGTCTTTGCGTCAGTGATAAACGTTTCATCGGAATAGTTTGGCCGTGTCATGGGTTAACGTTATTTTTTGTCGTCGATCTGACAGGCGCAGGCGATAATGTTTGTTAGCAGGGGAGAGTTGTTTGCCAGCTGCGGCGGCTATGGCGGCGGCGGAAGTGGCAAAACATCCTCGGCAGTCTCGACCGCAGCAGTACTACGCCGGAAAATTTCCAACAGGTTGTGCTATTTAATTTCAGTTTTAATTAGATATAAGTAACAATTTTAATCCACTTGGTTAGAGTCGATTGGCCTTCTTATTTTAAAATTGGGACAAATTCTTAATTGATTTAAATTCTTGTGATCTTTTGCTGTTCAAAGTAAGTTCATTCTGTTTTTTTTTTTTTTTTTTTTTTTTTTATTGAACTTGTCATTTTAATGGATAAATTGACTGTTTTTTGTTAATTCATGATTACGTGCAGAGTTACCAATTGTAAGACGGAACTCGTTGAGGCAATTTTTGGAGAAACGAAAGAATAATAGGTGAGTATGTATACTATTCATCCATAACCGACTTGGATTCACTGGAAAACTCGTAATTTAATTCTGATTATTTTGATCATCATAATTGATTCATACACTAAGGTTTTTGGTTAAAAATAATCTAGTACAGTTGATCACTTTACAATTTAAACAATTCTTAGCGGATAATTCTGACTGTCAACTAATTAATCAATAGTCACTATTTCGACCCTAACGACCTAGCTTCATGACTGGAAAACTCACAATTTAATTCACATCTATACTCTAGGGTTTATGGTTGAAAATGATCCTTTTAACCACTTTAATTTGTAATTATTTAAACAATTCTTAACCACTATTTTTGACCACCAACTAACCAGTAAGTGGCTGATCACCGACAAATTAAAGGTACGGTGGTCAGAAAACATAGTTGTTAAGCCGTTCATTGCCTCATTAATACGTTCCTTTATTTTGTGACTACGGATAATCAAAACACGGTTGAAAATTTTAAAATTTCAGTCCACTCTTTGAGTAATTAAAAAAGAAGAAAGAGTAAATAAAATTTGATGATTTCTAGGAGTGAAGTTGAATATTGATTTAGAATCTTTGTTCTAACAATGTAGGATTAATCTTAAACTACTAAGTACTAAGTTATACCATTTTGTGGTTGCAGGAAGATAAACAATGGCCTTCATGCATCTTCTTCCACGGAAAGTCATTAGCAATCATGAATCAAAACTTGTCTTTCTACTTGGAATTACTAAGAGTATACACCGAGTCTAATATTATTCGTGAAACATAAAATTTCAAGAGTGAAAACACTATGGGTTATATATATTTAATTTAATTTTCTATGTGAAATATTCACATCTTTAATAATTAAAAAAAAAAGGAAAAAGAAAAGAAAAAATTCATTAAAAAAAAGGATAAATGTCACATCAGCTGGGTACTGGGGAGTAACTAGAAAATTAGGCGAATTGCATTTTTTGTTTGCTCGTTTGATATTGTAATTACGTACGTTTTTAGTTCAATAGCATAATTGCACAAACTTGACAACTTATTATTATTATTATTATTATTATTATATGGAGTATTTTCTTTCCATGGTCTCAAGCACCAGGGCGCACAATGCATTGTGCATCTTGTCCAAGCGATGTTGTTTTTTATGTTAAGATTTTATATTTATTATGTTAAGAGTTTATGTGTATTCTGTTAAGAATTTATGTATATTATGTATTATGTTAGATTATGTGTATTAGTTATGATTTATGTGTATTCTACTATACAATTATGTACATTCGAACAATATATTTTTTTTTTAGAAGTTAACAACATAAATGGGAAACAGAATTTCTATATAAAAATTGATACAAAACGCGCACAATGGTGCACGATATAATTTACCGTCTCTAAGGGATAGTTATGATGTGCATCCGTATGCACCATGGTTGCATACGGATGCAAAAACGACGTCGTTTTATTAAAAACGCGCGTCTCCCCTTAAAAAAAAATCAGGTTCGGTTCCCGCAACAACATTATGTTGTTCATTCATTCTGGAATTTTTTCATAGATTATGGAATTTTAGTTCATTGATTCTAGAATTATAGTTCATCGATTCTGGAATTGTAGTTCATCAATTCTAAAATTTTAGTTCATAGATCCTGGAATTTTAGTTCATTCATTCTGAAATTTTTAGTTCATAGATTAGATTATGGAATTTTAGTTCATAAATTCTGGAATTATAGTTCATCGATTCTGGAATTATAGTTCATCGATTCTGGAATTTTAGTTCATATGTTGTTGCTGGGAATCGAACCTGAATTTATTTTTAAGGGGAAACGCGTATTTTTAATAAAACGACGTCGTTTTTGCATACAGATGCACAACATAATTTGCCGTCTCTAAGTTACTGATGGAATTGGGGGCTACTCCAAGTTATTAAGGCCCATTCCAAACCTATAGGCAATTTTTCCTGTGAAAGGTGGACATGGGTCTAAAAATACATTAATTTATATACTGCAGGTTCACAATTTTTATATTCTAAATGTTCACAATTACATACTGAATGTTACAATTTTATATACTAAAAAATATAAAACATCAGTATATAAACTGTGTATTTTGACCTGAGTCCACCTTGCAAGATGGACCCGGATCCATGGCATAACTGTTGAACCTTTAAGTTGTCTTGTTTCGGCAAATTATATCGTGCACTGTGTATCAAAACGACGTCGTTTTGTTTAATGAAAAGAAACGGCATCCGTTTCCCGTTGTTTCGTACCCTTCCGTAAAAAGCAACTATGTTATTCAGTTTCATTTTGTATACACTGCAGTTTCAGTTCAACACAATACAGTTTCACTTCAATAAGTACACGTTTCATTCGATATATAATAGACTCAGAATATGTGAAAATGTTTATTTAATTTTATTTTAATACACTATAGTTTTATTAAAATGCAACTACATGATCATTTGATATAATTACAGCTTCATTGTACATAATACACTCAAATATGTGAAATGTTATTCAGTTTCATTTCACCACAACTACAATATCATTTTGATATAATTGCAGTTTCATTTGATAATATAAAAATATACGTGACCGGCAATGTCGGTTTATATACACTGTAGTGTAGTTGGTATTAACTACAAAAAACGCGCATTCTGTTAACACTAACGGTGTGCCGTTTCTTTATTTAAAAAAACGGTACCGTTTTGACCGCGGTGCACATGCACTGCGGTCCACGATATAACGACCCTCTTGTTTGTTGTTGGGCCAAGTTTATTAATAGCCCACTGGGCTGGTCTGATCTAACATGACCAGGCATTCCATTCAGCCAATAACAGCCGGGGTACGATATGAAGATCCGATTCAGGGGTAAAATGGCCCAAAAACACCAAACACCAAACATTATTGTGTGGACCATGGTCCAAATAACTTTATAAATTATACTATCAAATAATGTGTATTCATTACACAAATAGTGTACTTTTAGTATATTCAAAATGTACATTGTATTCAGGAAAAATACATTATTTGAGTACTAAAAGTATATTATTTTGTATAATGTACATTTAGTACACAAATAATGTACTTTTAGTATATTAAAAATGTACTTTTTATTATGAATCAACAATAATTTACTCACCAAACACAAATGTCTTTTCCAATGCTTATACCGTGGAGTAGGTTCACATAGTAATGTGAATTTCTAATACATGGTTGTTTTAGTGTATGGATGTTCGTTTTTAGTGTATTACATATTCATTTTGACTTGCAATATATTAAAAATGAAATTAAATAAATATATTTTTTGAATACTACTGAAGCCAACAAGTTAATACCACTTCAAATATACTTTCTTAACCTGCTGAAGCCAACAAATCAATATCACTTCCAATGAAGCTCAAACCCTTGACTTTCCAGGTAGGAGAGTCACTTCATGCCACTCGACTACAAGATCTTTGACTACTAAAAAATATATAGTACATTAAAAATGAACATGTATCAAATTTATCTTGTAATGTAAACTCGGAGTGCATGATATAATTTGATGGTTTTTGGTCCCACCCTTATTGAATAACCGACACTATGGACACTTACAAAAAAATTTACTTCCACTCTTATATTATGGAAAAATGGTTATTTCTCATATAATTTACCTCTTAATGTTTGTTAGTTTCTTATATGGTAATAAAATTTCATATATTTAGAATAATATTTTTCCTCATGAATTTTTGCATTAATTATAATGTTCTTTCATAATATGATAATAAAATTCATTTTATTGAGTACATGTCGTGAATTGATCGACTATACCTTATGCTAAAAAACAAATTTATAACCTCTTTCACAAGTCTAAGTGGTAAAGAATCCTTAAGTTTATGATTCAAACTTTAAAATAAATTACTTATTAATAAAAAAAATCAACCATATTACCAGTAAAGATGTTAAATATTATAAAATGTGAGGAGATTATAACATCACTCTTTATATTACTTATGCTCATAAATGGTTGATCATATTATACATTAAAGAGCAATGTTATATATATATATATATATATATATATATCTATATATATATATATATCAAGTCACTTTTTATCAATCACTACTTGTCAAATAAGATTGAGTCATTAGGTACATTGTCCTCATCCCAGGCAATTTCTCACTTGCTAAATTGAGGTGGGAAACAAACTTTTCCTTTTTCTTTAATACTACAGTGGCTAGCAAGCTTGCTAATGGCAACAAAAGTGCCATGTAGTACTTTTCTATTTTTTGTTTTGTTTGTTTCGAGTTTTAAGTTTTGTGTTAATGTTTTAAAGTGATGTAATATTGTGGCCGCTTTTAAAAATAGATTGGATTTTCAGAGATGTAGTGTGAATAGTAAATGAATCGTAAATTTAGTGATGTGGAAGTAGGAACCAATTTTAAATAGTGAGAGAGTATTGCAGTGATAAGGATAGTAAATATACAAAATTGGAATATCATTCAATGATGAAGATGTAGGATATTTGTAAAGTTGAGTAACATATTTATAACTTAAATTATATGTTATTATATCATTAAAGATATAAGTCACAAATTGATTATGCTCTCATTTGACTTCTAACATCATTGTCTCATTTGATCTTGCTGACTACTCTGGTTTATGAATATAAAATCTCGTTTTGGTTTTTTCAAAAAAAAAACATCATTGTAGGAAAACATGTGATTCATTGATAGTGTATGAGATTCCTTTTGAGTACTTAATTAAATTCCACATGCAATCAAACTACTACCAAACCATTTTGATAAAAAAAAAAAAAAAAAACTCAAAATTGTCTAGAGTGATATTACATTCCAATATGATTTCACATTATAATATTTACATATGTAATTGATTGTTTTTTGTTTGATTAATAATTGATTGTTTTTTGGTGTTTGATTAATAATTGATTTTTTTGCGTTTGATTAGTTATATTTCGCAATGAATTTTGATTAGTAATGCTTATTGGTTTTATCATTTTTAAAACATGATTAACGATTAATTTATAGTGACTCGGATATAATTTGTACTTCAACTACTAGCGTTGTTTACAAAGAAGTAATTTTAAATAATTTGTAATTTTTAATTCCTTTTTATTGAACTCTTACAAGTTGGTTGGGAAGGGAGAATTACGTGGGAAAGGAATTGAATTCTATAAGATGAATTACTGTGAATAAAGTGGAAATTTAAATTCCAGTGTTTGGTTTAAAGAATAGAATTACTGGGAATTTCAATTCCAATGTTTGGTATACATGGGAATTGAAAGGAATAAGTAGTATACTACATGAACTCCCAACTTTTACTCTCACACTTCAAAATATTGATGTAGACACTTTAACATGGGCCACATGAAGAAAATAACCTATCAGAGTCCGCCACATCAGAAAGTAAATTTGAGAGGATAAGATTTGGATACATGTAGTAGAAATGTACTCATTTAATATAATTTGTCTATTCATTTATAGATCATTATAATTAATTTTACAAATCTTATATATAAAACCAACATATGTCTTACCTAAAAAACTTTTTTACCTAATACTTCTAACCATCATAACATAACAACAATACTTATAATCTTTAGTCTTTGCATTGCACGGGTATGATGCTAATTATATCATTAAAGAAATATGCCACAAATTGATTATGCTTTTATTTGACTTCTAACATCAATGTTGTAATAACATGTGATTCATTGATAGTGTATGAGATTCCTTTTGAGTACTTAAATTCCTCATGTAATCAATACTACCAAACCATTTTGGAAAAAAAATCTAAAAAATGTCTTGAGTGATATTACATTCCCATTATGATTTCACATTATAATATTTACATATGTAATTGATGTTTTTGTGTTTGATTAATAAGTAAATTCTGCTTTTAATGTAAGATAAGATCGGTCAAGTTATTTTTCAATAGTCAATGAATAAAAAGAATTTTATTACAGAGACTGATAGCCTCAGCTTCTGTATGGAGTTCAACAGTTGTTCCAATAAGTTGTCTTATGTCGGTCTAGTTATTAGTTAATGTAAGTCATTAATAGCTTCATTTGGTAACGTTGTTATAGTTCATCATGTTAAACATTCAACGAATCATTTGGCGCATACCTTAGCTAGGGATTCTATGTCGGTCCGTGGAGTGTGGGAAGTGTACCTCCTCCTTGCATCTATGCTATTTTGATGAATTAATAATACAATTGGTTATTGTTTTTTTTTTAAAGAGTTTTATTATAACGTAGGATCTGAGATGATTACTATTAGATATGATAAAAAAAAAATCATATTATTCTAATGTTTATTACAGAGTACTTTTTGGGGGGTGATAAAGGAAACCATGAAGGCATACATCAACTAAATTGCACTAGGAAGACCATAAAGTAATAAAAAAAAATTTAAATTTATGACTATTTACATACAAAAATTATGCTTTATCCACTCGACTATCTCTTCAAAAACCAAGTTCTTTCTTATTAAATCATGTACAGATTGTTGGTATGGACAATATAATAAATTATCAGCATATAAAATATAATTGATTGCTAAACATGGCCTATATTTTAAGTCTTGCCTAACTTTTTTATATTTATTTAATTTTGATTTTTACACTATTCTAAGCGCATGTGTCGCTAAGTGCTCAGTTGACTCGAAATCCGTCGCAGGAAGAACTTTAGCGACGGAATATTTCTGCTTTGCAACGGACATTTCCATTGCTAGTTATAGTGACGGAATAAATTTTGGTCGCTAAATTCTAGCGACGGGGTATTTTGTGTCGGACGAATTCCGTCGCTAACCATTTTAACGACGGATTTTTACTATTTAGCGACGAAAATTGTCCGTCGCTATTTCAGTGTTTTTGTGTGGTGATAATTCTCTTTGAAGAAAGGTTACATGATTGAATCCCGATGGTGAGGTATTGACTATTTGAGACTTTGAGTTACAACAGATGGAGAAAGTATATTGAACAGATAATACATCATATAAACAAGTATATTACATACTTACATTACATACCATATATTTGAGGATGAGATTTGCAAGTATGAACTCCCTCCGGCCGTTTTGCTTTCTATAAGTCGTTTTTAATGCAGATTTAAAGTAACATCAATTTAGTAGATATGTGTCTCTTTGGAAAGTCCAAGCATGTCCCACATGATTTTTTCGGTAGATAATTTCATATTGAATTAACTTTTTTTTTTGGGTAACGAGAAAAATTTGCAGTTAGTATTTAGATGTATGTATAAGTGGATTTGGTAAACTTGACTCTTATATATGAATTTAGGATTTTTTTTTAGGTAACGAAGAAATTAAAATCGATCTCAACTTGAAGGTGTGTCATGGGTAAATTACATTTTTATGTAATAACCTGCAAATCATATATATATCTACTAGAAATTGGAGCGGGGAAGAGGCCCCTTACTCCCAAGTGGACAAATTATTGTGTGGACCATAAATGCAATATACATTTTTAATAGAGTTAATTATCAAAATGGTCCCTTAACTATAACGAAATTACCCAATTTAGTCATTGACTATTTTTTTAATCAATTAAGTCCCTCAACTTTAAAAATTTTCATCAATTTAGTCCTCCGTTTATTTGATCATGCGCATGGTGAATACGTTTTCACAGCATAATTTGCGGTAAGATGGATTGGTCCATGGTATAACAACTGGTAATAATTAGGCCCCAATAAATGTGAACCACGATTAAATTAGGGCCCATTAATCAGGGCCCGCTATTGGGGCCCAATTGTGTTTAAAGCGGGGGACAAACAATCAAATCCGCAATAAAGAAAGAATCCGGTGGGCCCAACTATATATTTTCCCATATTCTATTTGCACACAACTAATCAAATACCCAACTGCATGTTTAATATAAGTCCTTCAAATTGGGAATTCACACTCACATTTTATCTCCGTCACCGAGAGGTTAATTTGACAACTTTATAAATTATATGACAATTGAAAATATATATTTGGTTGAAAAAGAAAAATTGAATGAGTAGAAATAATTCACATATTTAAAGATTATGAATGTATTTTTTGGTAATTGTATCTCAATTTTTATTTTTAAATATTACGACTCCATTACAATGTAGTATTTTTTTATACATACTTTCTCAACATATTAAAGTATAACGAATTAATACTCTCATTGAATTTCGGTTAACACTATTTCGACTGAGCCCATTGCACAGAATCATGTTATCTCACACACACATGCGCGCGCACACACTTAAAATCACTACCAATTATTACTACATTCTTTATAAATTTAAGTTACATTTCTATACAAAAATATATCTAATATCCACTATTTGTGGTGTTATTATTATATTAAATTTTAAAATTATTTGTCTCAATTGAAGTTCGAACTTTATACCTCTCACTTAAAGGAGCAACCCGATACCAATGAACTACAAGCCACTTGATTTTTGTAGTGACTTGTTATAGTGACTAATTCACGTTCAATTAATAAACATAAATATTTATTTTAAAGGTTGCAAGTGAGCATTTTGTAGTAATTGTAGTAGAAAAAATAACATATTTCTTATTTATAAACTTAAAAAAAAAGGAAAAAAGGCTTGGTAAGCTGAGCAGCATTTTGAAATAATAAACTGTTACAAAAATTAATGCCATCTTTGGCTAGGTGAGAATTAAATACTATACCTACTGTTGCATACTTCTATTTGGCTATGTGGGAATTAAATACTATACCTAATGTTGCATACTTATAACCATTTGAAAGTGACTCCCAAGTGGCCACTAGTAAACTTAAGAATGCGAATTTACCCGCATGAGCTTAGCTCAATAGTTTAGTGGGTAGTATTTGAGGTAAAAGATGAAGGTTCGAATCTTGACAGCGACAGTGTGAAAATTATGTTTAAAGTGGACAGATTTCTTGTGCACACCAGCATTTAGCTTTGCCTACTAACCCATTGAGTCACTAGTGTTTTAAGTTTGAATCTCAATAAGTTTCAATTTTTTTTATTTTTTTTGAGTTGGTTAGCTGTGTATACAACTTAAGCTGATTTACTTTCTTGTGGTCCTTTGCTGATTAGGGCAACCTAAGTTGCTTTACTTAGTGCACGCCCTCGGGTAGTGACTATAAATTTTTATCGACACCTATAAATAAAAAGAAGAAAAAAAAGTAATGCAACTGATTTTTTTTTTATTTTTTTTTTTTTAACATCAAAATGTCACGAGTTTGATTATTGCGAATACACTGTCAGTTAAGCCCGTCATACATAGTTTTCTTAGTGCACTGCCACACATTAACCTCTCTTGCAGGCTATTGATATAACTTGTAAATTTTGTCATATATTGAAAATAAAAAATTAAGACAATTATATTGATCATAATATGCATTCAAAAATATTGATCATAATATAATGACATCCAAAGCACCAATATGAACAAAAAATAATAATAATCTAAAAGCACTAATCCAAACTTAAAAATTAGATTACGAATAAGATGGAACAACATCCGTTTTTAATTAAAAAATGATATTTTTAATTGAAAGAGTAATCAAATCGCATATGATGGAGATTATACCAAGTTCAGGCTCCCCGTCTATGCTCATGCTTGGGTCGGGTCAAGTTGTGTTCAGATTGTGGTCTTAGTCAAACGAGTCAAGATCAACCCCATCTCGGCTGCGCTATAAAAGGGCCTAGCCTTCATTTTAAGGGACTCCCCCTTCTTTCCTACACACTCTCTCTAGAATAGTAGACACTCTCTTCCATCTCTCTAGAAAAGAAAGAACATTAATGAAAAAAAAAAGATCACTTTGCATTGCTCTACTTTAATTTTTCTTGTCTACTTCATTGTTCATACATTTTACATACATACGGTATACTATACACATACACGAGAATTAACTGTATAAGCATGAGTTTTTGCACTTTTGGTCCCACGACTATAGTGACACTCGCAAAATTGATCCACGACTTTTGAACCTTGCAATTTTAGTCCACGACTATTGATTTTTTTGCAAAAATGGTCCTTCCGGTCATTTTTCCGTCAAAATTTCACCGAAAAAAAAATTCTCAATTTTTAGCCGGGGTTAAAATGGTCCTCAGCACGTCTGCCGGATCATCCGAAGACATCGGCTAAAAATGAAGATTTTTTTTTTCCCGGTGAAATTTTGACGGAAAAGTGGCCGGAAGGACCATTTTTGCAAAAAAATCAATAGTCGTGGACTAAAACTACAAGGTTCAATAGTCGTGGATCAATTCTACCAGTACCACTATTAGTCGTGGGACCAAAAGTGCAAAAAACTCTAAGCATAGTTGTACATTTTAAAAGTTACCAACTAATTCAACACTAATTATGATTTTAATTCACATTATATTCTTGATGTGTAAACCCACAAATTAAAACTAAACACACCTTAAAAGAAATACTGATTATATTGATTCACAATCGATACGTAACGGTATACATTTCAATCTCTCCATACATAAATAAATAGTATAAAGAAGTTTTACAAAAAAAATTATGATGAGGGATTTTATTTAATTTTATATATATAATATATTATATTATATATAATTATATATATATATATATTGTGGTGATGAGATGAATATCCTCAAAAGGAAATATCCAGCATGTCACAGCTAAATTCCCAATCATAAGATGTTCCACTTCTCCAGCCATGATGGCTTCTTCCAGCTTCCCTTCCCTGCAATTCATATTCAAAATTCAAAATTAGAAGTTCAAGAAAATCCTAATTGGGTACAACTTTCCATGCATAAAGTATAATCCATTGAAACGAATTACTTCAGTTAATCGGTCAATAACTGCATATATTTAAGTGATAATTTGATCAATTTAAAATTTTTATATTTTGATTAATTCGAGTCTAAATGTATATTGAATGAATTAAAAAATTTATATAACCCCTCCCCGTTTGGCTTTCAAAAAATATAACCCCTCCCCCTATCCCATCCCCACCACCTCCACCACACAAATAATTCCATATAACCACGTACTACGTCTATACATAGATAAACTTAGATAAACTGTTCACACGGGCTTAGTTCAATGGTCTAGTCACTACTAGAAATTATTGAATTTTCGACCACTTGAAAGTGATCTTAAATGAAATTGGAAGCAAAAAGTGGTCGGAAATAACAACAATTGTTTTTCCGAATATCAAAAGTGGTCGGAACAAATCTTTCTACTTGATTAAGATCAGTTTCAGGTGATCGGAAATTTCAGAATTTCCAGTAGTGAGTAGCTAGACAATATTTGAAAGAAAAATCAATGTTCGAAGCAAATTGCTGTGGAACGTGTCCACCTTGCAAATTATGAATATATAAACTTTATAATTATGAACATATAGTTCAGTAATTATGAACAGTTTTGGAGTTGTGTCCACCTTGCAAAGGTTGATACAGTTTCATAGCATAATGATTGAATGTTCAAACTTCCCCCAAATTATTTTGTGGACTCGGGTCCATGGTATAATTGCTGGATTATGCTCAAAGTAGACAAATCCCTTATATGCACCGTTTGAGTTACCGTGATTTACATACTCTCAAATGCTCTGTCGGGCCATTGGAGTTGAGAATTCGAATTTATGGGAGAAGAAGAAAATTAGTGACTTACCATAATCATAAGCGAAGAAGGGGTTGTTTGGTGATTATTGATGGAAATAGTTTTGTTGTTGTTGAGAGGGCAAGAGGAGAGGGGCAAAACTGGGAGATTGTGGCAATTGCAGATCTCAATCATGTAGCCATCAGGGTCATGGAAGAAGAGCTGATCCACAATCACACACCTTCCTTAACCTTAGCAGTCACATATTCAATTCATGTGACCTAGTTTGGTTGATGATTAGGTTCATGTCTGAGCACTGGAATGAAATGTGGTTGTCTTTAGGGTTTATCTTCTCTTTCTTGCTGATGGCCACATTTTCTGCAGCCAGGAAGGTGGATCCCAATGCATGATTGAACAACCTGAAGAAAATTATTAAAAACAAAAATATTAAATATTCATGAAATCTTGTTTCTAACATCATGTGGCTTTTGGGTTTGTAGTTGTTTAAGGTTGTGTTTGGACATGTACATGACTAACTAGGATACTCAACAGTATAGTGCCCCGCACTGCACAGACTTAACTCAATGGTTCAGTAGGCAGTTTGAAAGAAGGGTCAAGATATGAACTTTGACGGCGATAGTGTAGGGATTATACCCAAAGTAGATAGATTCGATACAGTCTGTGTTGAGTTTGATCAACTAGGATACTCATCCGCTCGACAATATTTAATATCGGATTGAGTACAAAACTCAACCCTAAATGTGTTATGTCTTCACGTATTTAGTGTCGGACATTCTGATGCAAGTGGTGCACGTAATTTTCTGATAATTTTTGAGTGACAGGAAACTACCCGGAATTACAATAACTCGAGATCAGAGTACGTGTGCGAAAACTACCCGCAATAAATAACCCGAATCAGTAAGTATGGTAGCACGGGGTAAATCTTTACTTTGTGATCCAACACCTGGTAAAAGGACCACAAGGAGAATTCATGTTTTTGAGCTGTGTGTGGGTGTAGGGGTATATATATATTACCAAAGCCCCTTCAAAGTCCAAAGGAGAGGCTCCTGATGAGGACCAAAGCCCAGAACCTTGCTCATGAGAATTGGACAGTTTTGGGGACAGACTTTGCAGACAAGGAGACATGGTTGAAGCCAGCAAGGCATTATCTTCTTCTCATCACCTTCTTCAAGAAAACAATAACTAACTCCATGAAGGAAGATGAAGAAGACAGAAGAAGAAGCAAGAAGCAGTACAAATTCCAACAATCGTCATCATTTGATCTCGACAATTTCTCTCCCTCATATTCACTCTATCTCCAACAAATCTTCACACCTGTAACCTTATTTGGGTTATCGGGACAATGACTCAATGAGAAACTTCACTAAAAGTGCATCAATATAGCAGCAGGGTGGGGAAGAAATTAAAGTGCTGCACTTTTTAAAACGTTATATATAATAATACTATATATATAATATACGTATATATGATACTATATATATATATATATATTATTACTCATATCTATAATACATATATAGTTATAATATATATAATATAATATAATAAAATAAATCAAATAATAATTATAATAAAATTTTAATTTAAATTCTAAACTTAAAGATCAACCATGTATGTCATTGTTTCCGGGCCTCCGGCGAAAGAGGCAAATCATTGAACCTGCATCATTGCGGCGCTAGCTCACCAGAGCTTATGTTATTGTATGTGGTTAATGAGTTTTACACACTATTTAAGTTAGTAAATGGCTCCTTTTTTATTTTTTTTGTTTCCCCCCGGAAAAACTCAACCCAAACCTTTTTTTTTTTTCCAAAAAATGAAAGGTTTTTTTTTTTAAAACTCCCGGGTTATAACTTAAAAAAAAATTTTAAAAAAAAAGAATTCAACCATAAAGTTTTCCCTTTTTGGGTATAAAATTTTTTAAGTTTTTTTTTTATTTATCAGAGTTAAAAAAAAAAAAAAATAAAAAAATTTTAAAAAAGTTTTAAAATCCAATTTTTTAAAAAAATTTTAAAGATTGCTTAACAAAATCTTTTATTCTTTTTTCTTTTTCCCATTTTTTTTTTGACATTAAATATAATTTTTTAAGTAATTTAAAAAATCAATAAACTTTATATTTGATGTTTATAATTAAAAATTTTTTATTAAAGTATTTATAATTTAATATATAAAATTTTAATTTTATAATTAGGTGAAATAAACGTAATTAATCCAATTATTAAGAAGGAAGGAAGAGAAAGGGAAAGAGGGAAAGAGAAGAGGGAAGAAGAAAAGAAAGGTGGGAGGGGGGTTTTTTTTAGTTTCCCCCCGTGCGGAGAAAAAACAAAAAAATGGGCCCCCCCTTTCCCCGGCGTACAGTTTCCCCCCCAACAAAAAAAACGACAAAAAAAAAAATTTATTTTTTAAAGGGGGTTAAAAAAAATTAAAACCCCAAAAAAAAATTAAAAATTGGCAACTTTTAAAACCCAAAAAGGTGGGTTTTCCGGAAAAAAAAATAACAACCCCAATTTAAGGTTTTGTTGGTTTTGGGCAAAAAATTTTTTGTTTGTAAAGTGCATTTTTTTTTTGTTACCAAATTTTTTTTTTTTTTTCCCAAAAAAACAACCTGGTGTTTTGGAAAAAAAAAAATTTTGCCATTTTTTTTTTTTTTTTTTCTTAAAAATGCATTTAAAAACCAAACCTGTTATTTAAAGTTTAGTTTTTGGCCCCCAAAAAAAAAATAACCCGCCAAAACCGGGGGCTCCCCCCCCCCCGCCAACAAAGAAAAAAAAAGTCCCCCCCAAAAAAAAATTTGGTTCCCATTTTTTTTTTTTCCCCAAAAAAAATTTTTTTGATAAACCCATAAAAAAAAAATTTTATGAAATTATTTTTTAAGTTTTAATAATATTTCTTATATAAAAAATTAATTAGTTTTAAACTAATTTTTTTTTAAAAATTTGAATTAAAATTAAAATTAATTTAATAAAATATATATATTATTTATTAATTTTTATAATTAAATATAAAAATACTTTAAAGGAAAGGAAGAGGGGAAAGGGAAAGAAAAGGGAAATGTTGGGAGGGGGTTTCGCCCCCGTGGCCCCCGGACCAACCTGGCCCCTTGTCTTTTTTCCCCCGCGTTTAAACAGTTTTTCCCGCCCCCAAACGCCCCAAAAAATTTTTTAATTTTTAACGGGGTTTTTTTTTTTTTTATAAATAAAATTTTTGGCCAACCTTTAAACAAAAAAAGTGGTTTTTTTTTTTTTTTTTTTTCCCGGAAAAAATGTACCCCAAACCCATTAAAAAAAAGGGTTGGGTTGGGATTTGGCCCCCAAAAAATTTTTTTTGTAAAAGTTTGGGCCCATTTTGTTACATTTTTTCCAAAACAAAAAACCCCTTTGTGGTTGGGAATGCAATTTTTCACATTGAAAAAATAACCCCAAACCCTTTTTTTAAAAAGGTAAAAGGTTTTGCCAAATATCTTTGCCAACCCGGCCGCAAAACCCAAAAAAGAAAGTTCCAAAACAAAAATGGTTCCCCTTCTTTTTTCTTTTTTTCTTTCCATTTTTGGGGAACCAGTATTAAAATATAATTATAATTTATAAAAAAAATTCAAATCTGTGGGGAGAAATTTTAATCTAGTAGCCCTTTTTTTTTAAATCTTAAAAAAAAAAAAAATTTTAAAAAAAATGGGTTTGGCAAACTAAAAAATTAGAGTTTGAGCCCCCCTAAAAAAAACCAAAAAAAACCCCAAAAAAAAAAAAAAAAAATTGTAAAAACACTCTTTTTTCTTCAAAAAAATCCTTAACCCCCTTGAAAAAAAAAACCAATGGGAAATAATTAACAAAATTCAAAAACCAAGACAACGGACAAACATCCAACACTTTTTAAAATTAAATTAAAAATTTGAAACCCACTGTTTTCCCCCAAATTTCCCTGGGCAAAATGGACCTGATTTTTTTTTCTTTTTTTTTAAATTTTTTTATTTTAAAAAAATTTTTTAATTTTTTTTTTTTAAGTTGGTTAGAAAAAAAAAAAAAAAAAAAGGGCCCCCTTTTTTAAAAAAATCCCCCCCCTTTAAAAAGAAAAAGGTTTTTTTTTCCCTTTTTTTTTTTTTTTTTTTTTTTTGATTGGGTGGGGGGTCTTTTAAAAAAAAAATGGGGCCTTTTTTTTTTTCCCCCTGGGGTTTTAATAATTTTTTTTTGGGAAAAAGTTTTTTTTTTTTCCCCCCCCCTAAAACCAAAAAATAAATAAAAAAAGTTTGTTTTTTTTTTTAAAAATTAAACAAAAAATATGGGGCCCAAAAAAAAAATTTTTAAAATTAACCCAATTTAGTTTTTTTAGAAAAAATTAAAAAAAAATGGGTTTTTAAAAAAGTTTATTATTTTTTTTTTTTTTTCTAAAATTCCTTTTTGAAAACCCAATACAAGAAAAATCCCGGAAAAAAAAAAGGGTTTCAAAAAATCTTTTTTTTTTAAATAGAGGGGGCCGGTGGGTTTCCACAAAAAAAAGGTTAAAAAGAAAGCCCCTAGCCCCAAAATACCATTTTAAACCCCCGACCCGGAACCCAAAATCCCCTGAAATTTCCGATGGGTGGGAAATAGGCAATTTTCACGGAAAATAAAACTTTTTATTCGTTGGGGGGAATTTTTTTTTTTTAAACCAAAAAAAAACGGGGTACCCTTCCTTTTTAAAACCCAAAAAAACCCCCGAAAAATTTAAATATTTAAATTTTTTTAACAAATGGGGGGGAAAAAAAGGAAAAAAAGGGTTTAAAAAAATTAATAATAAAAAAAATTAAAAATTTTTTAGAGGAAAAACCCCAATTACCTTTTTCCCTTAAAAAAAAAAAAAGTTTTTTTTTTTTTTAAAAGTTAAAAATTAAAAAAAAAAATTTAATGGCCAATTAAAAAATTGTTTTTTTAAAAATTAGTCTTATAAAAAAAATTTTTTTTTTTTTTAATTTTTAAATTTTTTTTTTCTTTAAACCTTTTTAAGAAAAAAAGAAAAGTAAAAATTTGTTTTTTTTTTTTTTTTTTTTCCAAAAAAGGGTAATTTGATAAAAAAGAAAGAAAAACCCGTTGGAAAAAAAAAAAAATTTTTTTTTTCAAAATTTAAAAAAGGGAAACCCCCCGCCCTTTTTCGGCGGTTCCTTTTTTTTTTTTTTTTTTTTTGTAAAATTTTAAGTCCCCAAATCGGGTTTTTAAAAAAAAAAAAAACAAAAAAAAAAACCGGGAAACCCCCAAAAATTCCCTAAAAAAAATTTATAAACCCAAAAAAAATAAATTCCCCATTTTTCCCCCGCCCCGTAAACCTTTTTTTTTTTATTTCAAAACAAAATTTTGAAACCCTTTTTTCCCCCCCTTTTTTTTTTTTTTTTAAAAAAATTAGGTTTATTAAATGAATAAGGGTTTTTTTTTTGGTAGGTAAAGCCCCCCGGCATAAAAAAGGTCACCCTTTTTTTTTTTTTTTTTTTAAAAAAAAAATTTAAAAATAAGTCCCCAATTTTTTGGCCCTTTTTTTGTTTTTTTCTTTTTGCCCCCCCCCGCCCTTTTAAAGCCCTTTTTTTTTAGAAAATTGGGGTTAAAAAATAAATCCCTTTTTTTTTTATCTTTTTTTTTTAAAAGCCCTTTTTTTTAAAATCCCAAAATTCCCTTTTTGTTTAGTTTTTTTTTTTTTTTTTTGTTTTTTGGGGGCCCCCAAAAGGAAAAACAAAAAAAATTTTTTGGAACCCCCTTTAGTTTTTTTTTTTTTTGTTTTTTCCCTTTAAACGTGGGGGCAAAAAAAAAAAGGTTTTTTATTTAATTAAAAAAAAAATTAAAATGTTAAATTTAAAAATTTTTTTTAAAAAATTTTGTTTTTAAAAAAAAATTTTTT
>VALG01001650.1:0-18748 GCA_009835305.1 Ipomoea purpurea
TGTTCTCTCTTTGCCCTCTAATTTAGTGTGTGTATACTAAATGCTATGTATGATATATATAATATTATTATATATATATTATATATTATATACATATTATATATATATATATATATCATATAATTTAACATAAACTTTTGGTCAAATAATTAACTCGACTAAATACATAGCATTCAAAGTTTAGCATCAAAGATCATTAAATCGAGAACTTTAAAAATCATTTGATATTCTTGCATTTAAATAAAAAAACAAATTTAGATTAAATATATAATCAATCTCTCATATATTATCTTGCATTTATATACTTTAAATTATCAATTTAAATAAACAAATTCAACATTATTTACTTAAGCATGAACATCTCCATATAATATTGCATTGACATACTTTGAAATACTTATTTAAAAAATAATCATTGGGCATTATCACATTCGCGCAAAAACGTGTAAAAAAAACTAGTAATAAATAAAAGTCAATGGCAAACACTATACACGTTGGGTTTCGAGTCTTTAGTCATGGTCAAATGTACGTAGCTGTCTCAAGAGTAAGTAAATCAAGGAGATTAAAAATTTTGATATGTGGGGATATTGTACCATCTGTAAGTACGACTAAAAATGCCATATACAAAGAAGTTTTCAATAATGGGTAGTACAATTGCAATGTTAATCGTTTTAAATAATTATTCATTATATCATATTATATTTTTTAGAATATTGTTAATCATTTTGTATTTATATGTCCGTGAATCGCATATATTTGCCCTGGTGTCATTAATAAAAACACGGGTCGTTGAATTTTTCTTTTTATAATTATATGAGAACAAAATAAATTATAATTTACATTATTCCAAGTAATTTTATATGGTAATTTTATGCTAATCTCTCTATATATTTTTTATGGCAAATTATTGATGGTTCACATAGTGGTTGTGTGCACCATAACAAAAAGTTCATTTTTAATATATTAAATGTACATTATTTGTGTACTGAATGTACATTATATAATTATAATGTACACTCAATACACAAATAATATACATCCCTGAATACAATGTACTTTTTTAATACATTAAAAGTACATTAATTTTTTGTACTGAGTATACATTATTTTACAGTATGCAAAATATGGTCCACATAATGTAACTTATGTGGACCATGATTGACTTTTTATTCATAAGGTGTAATAGTATAATTGCACAATATTAGTATATTTACCTAATAATTATTATGGTAATTAAAGAATTAATTTCACATATATTAGTATAATTGACTGATAATTATGATGGTAATTAAGTTAATAATTACCTTAATAATAGTATAGTACAATTAAACATGGTCGTTAGATTTTTTATAATTATTACAATTAATTATAATAATCAATACTTTTTTATGCTTAAGGTATAATACTATGAGAAGTGTGTGTGTGTGTGTGTGTGTGTGTGTGTGTGTGTGTGGTGGTGTGTGTGTGTGGTGTGGTGTGTGTGTGTGTGTGTGTGTGTGTCGGTTGGTGTGTGTGTGTGGTGTGTGGTGTGTGTGTTGTGTGTGTGGTGTGTTGTGTGTGTGTGTGTGTGTGTGTGTAAAGGCAGCCGCGGTTTGGTGATATTGTTTCTGAATGCTTGCTTCCTTGGCGAAACCCAGCAGTCGTTACTCTTGCCGGTAGCAGGACAGCGCATTCCAGATTTGGTATACCACTCTTCTTTGAACGAAGCTTCCACGTGCAATATAATAAATGAGGCAAATTTGGATAATATGGTGTGACTTCCTTTTGCTAATCTATTCTAAAATCTGAAATTTTAATTAGTCGGAGGGACTAAAATTGGGGACTCAGTAACTTAAGTCTTGTGAGGTACCTTGTGCCTTCATGGTTTGGTCACCCTTGTCTTTCCAAACCTTAGCTAAAAAGGGTAAAAGTGACTTTTCACCCAGGAATTCGTTGCTTCAAGCACCCTAGCAAGACACTTTTCATTTCATTTCATTCATTTCATCATTCAAGCCTAGCTCTCAAACACTCTAGACTTCTCTCTAAAATAACCTAGGCTTATTCTTAAACCAGGAACGGTGAACCGTCCTTGGCCTTGCCAAGATCCTTCACCCAAGATTCCTACTTTCTTCTTCTTTGAGCATAGAAAAGGGAAGGCTTCTTAGCTTTTTTGGTGTTTTTAGCCATTCTTTTGGGTGCTTCTTTATCTAAAGTTAGAATCTTAAATGGTGTTTTGGCTTGGGTGTAAGAAGTTTGGTCAGGAAAGAAAGAGTCTAGAAAGAGGCTTAGGGAGGGTGAAAAGGAGAAGTTGTTAGGCTACAAAGTAAACTCATGCTATTACAAAACCTCATTTTTCTCCCCTACCTAAAATGATGATTATTGGTCTTCTATCTGGATGGTTCTTGGTGGATTGGAGATTTTGATGCATGATCCTTGTGATGATTCCATGTTTAGGCTTGTTTTTAGGTTTCTTGTTATGCATTGCTTGACATATTTCTTGGGTTCAAGTCATATCAGGTTGTTGTGTGTGAGCAAATTTTGGGTGTTTTTGGACCTTGAACTTGACCTTGGATGATTGAAAATTCCCGAAGAGGAATTGGTGGTACAGGGTGTGCTAAAGCGGGCGGAATGCCAGGCCAGTGGCCTACCTCCGCCCCCACCCGTGGGGAACAGGTTGTCGGTGGGTGATGTTTTACCCTCGCGGGCAGGCCCACGGGGTTGGGAGGCCACCCGCTTGGCCCCACCTGGCGGAGAAGAACATGCTGATTTTTAGTGGGAAATTTATTCCCCGGTGATTCTTTTCTTCTTGTGTTGATGTTTTGACTTCCCGTGCCTTGATTATTGAGCTTTTGCTGAGTCTTACTTTGGACGGGTTCGTATGGTTTAAACGCATTTGAGTTAGGAATCCATGTTTAGGATTTTGGTGTCTTGAATCAGCTGCTTAAGGGTCAAACTTTTTGGGCTGATTCGTTGGGCTTAATATGAGTCTTGAAGGTTTCGTTGGAACCCTTTTGGTTATCCGTTTTGATGAGCCATGCTTAGTTTTGATGCTGATATACTAGCTATGTACTGGTTGTTCTTTCTTGTTGAGGGGATTGGCAACTCGTCGTTGCCAATCATTTGCATGATTGAATTGTAGTCCTTGTTGTTGAGTATTGTCTCATGACTTTGTTGAAATCTCTTAATTGATTTCTTTTGACGTTATCTCTGTACAAATCGGTTGCTACCCTTTGTTGATGCTTGATGAGGGGCTCATATGAGCCTCAATCCTCTTGGATGGATAATGACTTGTGTGATGACTCATGAATTGAAATTGGTGGTTTTTGTTGACTTAAGCTTTTGCTCACCATGAGATCAGGTGGTATCATGACTATGAAATTGGAAACGAGTTACCCTCGGGTGTACTTAAAGGATCGGATGGTATTCTTGATTGGTGGGGGACGACCGTCCAAGATCGGCGAAAAGGTTGGGACTCAGAAGTTTTTAACCAGGGTGGCCACTTGGAGGTACAGGTTGGACTAACGATAAGGTTGGGGGGTAGCCATAAGGGTGGCACTAAAGTATAAGGCTTGGAACTTGAAACAGAATTGTCATTATGTGACTTGTTGTACTTCCTTGCCTTATGCATTGTCTTTGATGGTACCTACATTGTGAATGGTAGCGTTGCAGTCCTGAGTTGTGTTGTCTATGATGTTGGGTGGTCTTTGTTGTGGTTGTTGGTGAGGTTGATGAATTTCCTCTTCTTATTTGAGGGGGGAGTGCTGTTGGAGTCTTTGATTTGGACTTCCTATCCTTGGTTTTTAAAATGATATATATTGCTATCCCTCAATTCCAAATGGCTTTGATTATATCTATCTATACTATGTTATTTAACGCGTATTGATGGGTTACCAGCATTATTCGCTGACCGGTGTTATCCCTTATGTTTTACAGGTCTTGAGTAGATGCCGAGCGTGCTAGTCGTTGTGGTAGCTGTGGTAGTTCCCTCCTTTCTAGTTGCTTTGTTTGGCCTATGAGACCTTAGTTAGACGTGGCCTGTGGCCTTAGACTTATAATATTTTTGATAGATTGCTATAGACCTAGCCTGTGCACCCATGGTTTATAGGGTGTGCATAACGCCTTCCGGTTTTTAATTAGTTTCCGCTTTTGATTGCTTTGATGATTAGTCTTTATCTTTGAATTTAAGTTTTTAATATGTTCGTAAATCGAGGGTGTTACAATATGGGATGAAGCATTGATGACACACAAACATTGTTTTGAGGCTTTAGACAAACCATGAGAGATTTATTGAGGTTCGCCATACCGGGTAGTGCTGAAAAGCTTTTGGTGAAAAGACAATAGTTTTGGGCGGCAATTTTAGACATATCCTACCTGTTATTCCGAAAGCAACAAGACCAGTAGTTGTCGGAGCAACTATTAATTTTTCATACTTGTGGACAAATTGCAAGGTATAAAGCTCACAAAGTACTTCAAACTACGGACCTTAGCTTCAGAGGAAGATAGACCGACGGTTGATTGGTTTTCAAAATGGATTACACACATCGGATGGGATTGTAGGGTTTGTATATGCGGGTTCATTTGAGATCGATATTCTGGCACGGTTTTTGTTGAAGTGTGGACACGATCCCACAACAACTATAGTTGTAAACACCCTCGATTTCTAAGCATACCTTAAGGCAATAAACTCGCAAGATAGATAGATAACAACTAAGTCTGAATTTAAAACTATGGAAGCTAATTCAAAGTAATTGGGAATGCTATGCCACATTTAGGTCACACAGAACCCAAATGCTAAGGCTAGTCTAAAATCCTCAAACAAAAAAACATAACAAGTACTAGTCATAGTCTATCAAACAACATAGTCTAGCAAAAGGCTCACATGCCAATAAACAAGAAATAAACTAAGGAGTCTATCTACAAGGTAGAAGCTAGTTCAAACTATCGCGCTCTAAAAGGGACATCAACAATATCAACAATTAGTGGATCGGTGTGGAGAGCTTCCAGACAACTCAAGTCCACTCAGGGACACAATATCTCAAGTTCACGGGGCGTAGACCCGAATATGGATTCACGGGGTCATAGACCCGAATATGGATTCACGGGGTCATAGACCCGATTAGAGATTTCACGGTGTCAAAGGCTTCTGCCTTACCCTTCATGTGTCACATGGAAGCTCTTTAATAGATCACTAAAGGCAAAGGAATAAATCAATGTATCAAGATGTCAATCTGAGATCTTATTTCGGTTCGATACGTCCCGATTATGGTATAACCATCACCTCAATCCAATTCAAATAAGCCCCACACTGTCCACTTTGCCAGCATATCAATCTCAACAACAATAATCAAGGTTTCACGTCAATAAGAGAGTCATACGAAGCTAAGACAATAGAATGGACTCTCAAGAGAATAATAATCAACATCAAGCTCATAGGAATAGCTCAACAAATACGGATTTCAAGAATATATCATCAAAGAATAGTTCTCAAACCAACAACTCAACAGATCCAAAGAAAATGGATTCAAGGATAATAAGCTCAAGTCAATTCAACGAGATTCCAAGAATAAAGCTTACAACAAGATCATACTAACATCAAGAACTAACTATACTAGCATGCAATCCAACAAAAGTCTCACAAGAATACCTATAACGAATAATAAGCATCCAGATCGACAATTTCAAGAATAGATCATAGAATATCAAGAATAGATTATATCAAAGAATTCAAGGTCCAAACTCAATCAACACAAGCCTACAATACTCAGTTCTAGACTCTGATAGCTTCAATAATTATTTCAAACCAACTGGGACAATCAGAAGATCACAGTACAAGACAACAATTTTGAACCAAAGGAGGACTGTTGTGAAAACCCAAAAATTTATTTTCTATATTCTATTTTACGAAATTCCAAAATAGCCATTTTCATTCTCCAAATTTTTTATTTTAAAAACGGTGTTTAAATTAATTATTTTAGCCATATTTTAAATAAATTCCACACTGAGATTTATTCCATTTCTAAAATCCTAAATTCTCGGGTACATTATGTACCAAGTTTTGACCTAAAAGTCAATCTGAGTGAAACCGGAAGAAATCTGAGAACCTGAACCAAGTGTTTAACTAGAAAATATTTTTGGAAAAAATCTATTTTTGACCTCAAACTATTAAAATCACTTTTCTAGTCTATGGTCCATGTTGCAAGGTGGGCCACAGGTACTCTACTACTTGTCTGATATTTTTTAGAATCAACCAAAAGATCACTTTGCCCTCCACCAGTCATTGAGTATCCTCCTAGGGTTTTGAACCATATAAAAGGATAGTAAGCTCATTTTCTCTCCTGATTCCATTCTTTAGCTTCCCAACCTAGAGCTCTGCAAGAAAGAAGGGGAGAAACACAGTAAGTTTCTTAGGCTTCATTTCCATCCATTCATCTATCCTTCCTTCTAGCTTTCATTCTTTTGCTTCCCAGTCTTTGAGATTCTCTTCTTAAGGGTTGTTACGTTGTTTGATTTGTTTGAGGTGTTTAGGTGGTGAAAGGGGTAGTGGTTGAGTTGGCAAGAAGAAGGAATCCATACAAGGAAGAAGAAGCAACAAAGGTATAACCATGGACTCCCAACTATTATTTGACTCTGTGAATGGCTAGATTATTGAGGATTAAATGCTTAGAAATGTTAGATTATTGTTATTGTAAGTTATTAAAGAGTTATTGTTGATATATGTTGGATTTGTGAAGTTGTGGAAGTGTTGTTTTGCACTGGAAGTGTCTAACAGGTGAGGAGAATGGCTCTGGTGTACACTGTCGATGCACTAGATGGCTTCACGGTACTAGCCAACGGATCACGAGGAGGTCCGCCGGCTAGCATCGTGGAGCAACAACTCCAGGGGACAGACCATGACATGGTCCGCCACCTAGGGCCGCCGCTTGGCGGAGTCAAGTGGCGGGGCTTCTCAAGCCCCGCCACCAAGCTCCACTAGGCCAAAAAGAGTTCCTAGTCGGGCCCTCTGTGGCTCAGCTACGTGTCGTTCGGACCGGGACTCGTGGGCCCTTGAGGCTCAGATAATCGGGTTCGTTACGACGCACTAGAAGAAGTTAATTTCGTTGAATTTGGACTTGAAATACGTGTTTTACAGTAGAAGTTGTGTTGAGTATTATTCTTATTGTGTTCTGTAAATTGTTTACAGTGAAGGAAAAATAGAAGTATTTAAGCTTAGTTCTTTGAGAAAGGAAGCATGATCATTACTTGATTGTTTTGATTGAAAAACATGTCTAAGTACCTATTGTTATTTACTGAGAAGCTTTGCAAAGATTGTGAGAATTTGGATAAGTCAAGTACAGAGTTTCCTAGTTTACAGTAAAGAGAATTTGCTAGAATTTAAAGTATATTTTGAGCTTAAAGAGCATGATCAATACTTGTTAAGTATTTGCTAAGAAGTTTTGCTAAGTGTTGAATTATAAGCATGAAAAAGTATCTTATTTCCTTGATTCACAGTGAAAGATAAGTTGAGATTTACTTTACAGTAAAAGAGCATGCTTAGCATTTCATGGTTTACAGTGCATTATTGGCTCGTAGAAAGCCTAAGTTTTCTCTCAAAAATCGTATCTATTTTGGAAAATCATTATCTAGTTGCATTGAGAAGTCTGCATGATAGTTAATTTTCAATTTGTGAGAAAAGAGAAGTCGTTGAGAAACTATGTGCATGAGTTTGCATAAGTTAAACTGTTGCATGAGAAAGAAGTGCATGAGTTATATCTATATATAAGTATTGTGAGGAGTTTGAGGTTTTGGAGGCCCGTTAAGCTATGTCCTTTCGGAAGGAAAGAGAAAAACAGAAAGTGGAGAAAGAAACGGACATTGTGATCCGATATGAAGTAACGACGGTCGATATTCCCGAGTTACTAGGTTGGATACTACTGCTGGGCTTGGAATCCCGATTAAGTGGTGTGCACACTGACAAGTACGATACCTGATTCCACAGAGTTTGAGAAGAACAAGAGAGTGGTTTTGTGGGCGAGATCGAGTATTAGGCCGCTATATGCGAGCCTGATAGGTTCGTTCACATTGTGGTGAGTTCCTACTCGCCCACGGTAAGAAAGTAAGAAGAAAGATAGAAAGGGGTCAAGAGACTCAAAAGAGAAAGAAGAGAAAAGCGAGTCATTGTGACTCAACAGACCTCCACAGAAACAAGTGTTCCTTGTTACAAAAGAACGAGTGTATATGTATATCTATGTATATATTTATACTTAAAGCATCATGACTATCTTGTTGCATGGTTTTCATGACTTGCATGTTTAGCATTAAAGCTTGAAGGAAGTTTGATATTGTATTGTTTTTTGTTGATCGACTTGATAGCATGAGTTTACTTGTTAAAGTTTAGTATCTCCTTATCTGTCAATATGAGCTATGTTTTGAATTATCTGTGAAAGCATGAGATTTATGTAAGTGGAATACATTAGGAAAGCATGCATATTTGATAATTAGGTTGCAAGCATGTAGAACTTATTGTTGAGTATGGTTCAAGTTATTGTTTAAGTAATTAGAAGTATTTGATTTAAGTGTGAACGCATATGTTTTCCAAAAGTATATCTATAGTACTTTACAAGGTTGAGTGCATTATACTTAGCATTCGTGCTAACGTGTTGTTTTCGATTTGCTTGTTTGTTAACCCCTTTCATGTGGGCCCAGTATTTGAGCACGATCAAGGTAGATTAGCGCGTATCTTAGAGATGCTAGATGTTAGTCTAGACTCTATTAGTTGTGGTTGTTTTAAAACTATGTTGTTTAGATGTTTTGTAGACTGATGAGCTTGACTCTAGACAATACTTATCCTAGCATGTGCAGTCATCGTGTGTGGTGACTGTGGTTGTGACACATCTTTTCGGATTTGTTTTAAGTTATTAATCGTATATTTTCCTTGTTTAATTAACTTTTGAGTTAAGTGTTGGGATTTAGATTTAAGAAAAGTGGGGTGTTACACTGGCGGGTGACAGCACCCGTCAAGTCTCCTTTAGGAACTAAGGGGAGGTCTCGACGGGTGGTCCTACCCGTCCAAGCCACCTTGGCCTCCTAGAAAGGGGTTCCAACGGGTGGCACCACCCCTTAGTCCCTCCTTCTAGGTCAAATTACAACAACTTTCTAGTAAGCTCAACAAGAATTTCCAGAATGAGAAATATAAGTCCAGTAGCTTAGAATCAAGGATTATCATGCCATAATTCATCAGGAAAGTTTAGAATACAAGATTGACACAATAACACAACAAGATACTCAAGATTCAACATCAACACCAAGCATATACCACAAGAAATATGCTTAGATCATCCTAGCAAGCCCATCTCAAAGATCATCTTCAAAGCCCTCAAAACAACACATAAAAGATTAAATATTTATAAAGATGAAGAACTAGGAATAAAAGAGATCTAGGACTAAGATTTTACCATTCCTTAGCTTAAAATGTTAGAAAGGTGAAGTCTTGACTTGGATTTCTTGAATAAAGATGAAGAGCAATTTTGGTAGGGAGAAGGGATGAAGTTGGCGTGGAATGGAAGTAGGGAATAGAGAGTGTATGTAGGGGAATGTCTAGGTTTAGTTGCCTAATAAGATATTACACTTTAGGTTGTAGAATAGTATTTGGGCTAAGTATAAATGAGCTAACTTTAAAGGAATAAGGGAATTAAATGGGCTTTTAAAAGAATAAGGAATTTATACTTCATAGTATAAGATTAGGCCCACAATATTAATACTCAAAGTCTTAAGAAAGGTCCAAGCATATAAACATATATGACTTCGAAATATTAGGGCTTAAGATACGCAAATTATGCCCTGGACCCGTGTCCACAATGCAATGTAAACACAAGTCCAAAACGACGTCGTTTTCAGGAAAAACGCGTCATTCCAGTTTTTAAAAAAATGATTTTGTCTCGCCGTTAACGGTGTTATTCGTTTGTGCCATTATGAATGTACAGTTATGGGATTATGAATGTACAGTTATGGAATTATGAATGTAAGTTGTAAAATTATGAACACAGAGTTCTGGCATTATGAACTTACAATTATGAACATATAGTGATAAAATTATGAACATAAAGCTCTAAAATTGTGAACATGGAGCTTCGAAAATTATGATTTTACAGTTATTGAATTATGAATGTACAGTTATGGAATTATGAATGTACAATTATGCAATTATGAATGTACAGTATGCAATTATGAATGTACAGTTATACAATTATGAACACAGAGATCTGACATTATGAACTTACAATATGAACATATAGTGATAAATTATGAACATAGAGCTCTAAAATTGTGAATATAGAGCTTCAAAAATTATGAAGTTACAGTTATTGAATTATGAATGTACAATTACGGAATTATGAATGTACAGTTATGGAAGTATGAATGTACAGTTATGGAATTATGAACATAGAGCTCTAACATTATTAACTTAAAATTATGAACATATAGTGATAAAATTATGAACATATACTCCTATAACGAAGCGGTATGAAATTTAAAAAAAAATGGAAGATAATAGTGTCACTAACGGCACTGTTACCCGTGTCAACAATGCATGCTGGACACGGGTCCATAGCATAACGATTGTTAAGATAAATACTCGGCTATGATTATTTTTTATGGAAGAATTGGGTTTTAAATGAAAGAATTAATTCCCTCCTTAGAAAAATAATCATAGGAGTTAATTTGGGAATTAGTATAATTTTCGGGGTGTTACAATTGGAAAGCGCCTTCCCAATCTCGAGATATGACATGCTTGATGAGTCACAGCTAGAAGGTCGAGCGATCCTCTCGTTGATATTATGTTTTTTTTTTCAAAATTACAAAATTGTTATATATATATATATATAGACAAAAATGTATTGGGCATGTTTGGTAAAAAAAAATTGGCTATAGGCCAATTTTGACTTATTTGACCACTATTAAGTGCTTTATTTAGTTAAAATATCAATATTAGTATTTTTATGGGTAAAGACAAGTCAGCCAGGACCCGGATGGAATGAATCTCGGCTTCTATGAATAGGATCGAATGTCGGTGAGCATGATTGTATCAATGCGGTACCCAAGATAGAGAGTTTAAATGTTTCATACAATAATGAAGTTCTTATTGACGCTAATTAAAATTTTTCTAACAATGTTATCTGATTTCCCTAATTTTATTAATGATAACTATCATCAAATTATTTTGAGATTTGTTAATATCCCTAAAGAATTATTTGAGCCCTTGTGTCTGTGCGTTCTGTTACAAAGCTGATTGCCGCAACAGTTGTTGTGTTATTATGACTAATGTCATTATCTCATCGATTATTATTATCACATATGCCATTTAACATTAAGCCAGATGCTGGCTAATCGTATGAAGCCCTGCTTGGTATTGGTGAGGATATTACCAGATTTTTAAGAATATCCCAATAGAGTGCCTAATCCTCATACCCCGTGTGCAATTTACTTGATTATAACATTGGTAACATTTTGCCACTCTATTATTTTTAATTTTGTCTTTTTTTTTTATTTTCTGGATGTTTTGTTTTGGGCTACTTGTTTATTGGTTTTTTAAGTGTAGGTAAGTCACTTGTTTGCTGTTTAGGTCTCGGTTTTTTTTTTTGTGTTGTTCGGTTGCTCTTTTTGATATGCTTTTTTGGTGTGTATCATTTTTTGTGCGCGATATATGGCCATACGATCAGGTTTTCGTGCGTTCCTGGGCGTGTGGTTGTCCTTGAACAATGTCTGAGGCTGTGATGGTTTGGGGTTTGATTAGGAGGGGATGGATATGTCATATCTGGTAATGGTGGTTCGGGTACTGTTGTCTGTATGATCCCCCGGTCGGTCCCCTGCTAGTGTAGGAGCCGAGAAGTATTCCTGCGCTTATAATACCTGGTCATGGGCCCTGAGTGGAGGGAGATCTTGATCACGTGCGTCACATATGCTGAGGCGGTTCTCAACCACTTTGGAAGGCTTCTCACATGGTATGTCTCTGAATGTATACTCTCCTCCAGGTCCCTTTTATGCATTATTAGGCGCGCGGAAGGTTATGACTCCCAAATTCGCCATACTTCCTATTCGCGGGTCAGGTATATCAACGAGGGCGATCAATGGCTTAATTCAACGCTCCTGGTTGGGGTGCGCGTGGTCGCCGGGGGTCGTTGGGTCGCCACCGCGGTGGGTAGTCAGCTCAACCACTGCCCTCTTGGTCGCCTTGATAGTAGGCGCCCGTTCCTTCATGCCTCGTTACGCCTACGCATGTGAAGACATTACCATGAAGTGTTGACTGAGAAGGTCGCCATCTCTGTGGTCGCGATCTAATGAGGCCTACTTCTGGACAGGCGGGGTCAAGTTTTAACAAGTCTAATATTTCATTCCAGCCGCAACACTCAGTGAGAACCACGAAGAGTCTACATCTGTACTTCCGTGGGTTCGCTAGCTTCTAGGGGTGTTATGGGCTAGGGCGGGTGCCCGATGCATCTTTGGAAAGTTCGCACCTCTGAGACAGCCTTCTATATTGGGCGAGATAATTCACGGAAAATTGGGTAACTTCCCCTGGTGTTCTCAGGTCTCTCCTTGTCTATGCCATTCATATAATTGGACACATCAGAGAAACGTGTGAAGCGCAAGTAGATGTTATGGTTTTTCATCGTAGAGAACAATAGCGTCTGCTATCCATTAAATGATATGCTGGTAATATTGTAGAAAGAGTACTATTCATTGAGAGGAGTCATTGCTTAGAGTTCACATTTTATGCCCAACCCCATCCGCTTAAAACAAACTTATGAACAATAGATGGCATGACTTTTAATTACTTTTGACCGCTATTGAATGAATGCTCTTATTTATTATGTGTCTTCTCCTTGAAGAGGATTATATGAACAGGTATTGAATTTTAATGTGTGAGGGCGGAGGTGACTAGAGGACGAGTGGTGAGTAACGATAAGAAACATAGATATGGACCCTTCGCGTGATGTGCGCAAAACCTATAGAAACGAGTTTCGGTGTACATTGGTTTTTTTAAAACGATTGCAATGAGATCAATTTTTTGGCCGTATAGATAGCACAAAGCATATTTAACGCGGTTTGTCGATCTTTCTATGACTGAGAGTGCACAGAATCTACTTGGGAGTAGGGGACGAACAGGACTAGATTATTTATTTAAGCAAGGTATTTTTTCCCTACTATCTTAAAGCTTTTAGATACTTATGATGCGGGGAACCATGACGTAGGGGAAAGTTAAAATTCAAGATCGGTATTTACGATTGTCTTTATGCTGTGCGGGTAATAAATACATATTAATCATCTCCCAACCGGGAACCACCTGTCCACGGTATAAGATGGGCGTGTACGGTATAAATCAAGTTTATGAAAATGTACATATTTAATCCTCGCGTCCGATATTAACGCACGAGCGTGGTCACACTGGTGACGTAGATTAGTGCGGGTATGAGCAGCATACAAGTGGCTGAATTGTGTAACTGGTTTCTCTGTGGGGTAATAGCGACATTCAGTGTTTTTGGAGCGAGGCACCCACATTGCTTGGTCTAGCTCGATGATTCCTCAAGTTCCTTTTTGTGAGGACTGGCGGCGGCAGCCGTAACTGGCCGGCTCAAGGCCTCGCCACGACGTGCCCGGACATAGCCGCAATCCTGAAAAATCGCCCCGACGATTGGTTGGTTTATTTCTGAGTGTATGAGTGCATTAGGCTCAAAGCCAGCGCGCATACAGATGTAAGAGAAAAAATACACATTGTTGCAAATTTATCCTGAGCCCATTAATTTTTTCATAACATCTCTCGTGTACTGTGGGTTCGCTTCAGCGGGTGATGATGTATATACAGAACTACAGAATGAACACTTTTTGTTATCAATTGAGTAGTTTTATCTGATAGTACTTGTGGTCTCTAAGGGATATCCTTTGTAAGATACCGTTGGTTAAATAGTGGTGTTTGGGCTATGTTCGGTTTGTAATTGGTATTGGTTCTATTAGTATTTGTGCTGGGGTTGTCTTATGGCGAACCTCAGAACATCTTTGCTCGATATATTCTTTATCGGAGCAGTTTTGCCTCGCGCAGATATGACTAAACGACGACCCCTTTCCTCAAGAGGAGTATTAATTTATACTGGTATCCCCGTACGCCTAGTATTCTTTACATCTTTGCCAAGCCTTCGATAGACACCTTATGGACAACCTATATCTCCTAGACCCCAATACGAGAAGAAGGGTGGGACCGTAATGATTAATGAAGATTTCATCCTTTGCCCATGGAATATTTGTCGCTCCGATGGAAGAAACGCAAAATGACATTTGGGCAAGTACGTTGCCTTAGATGGTAGTATGGACGATATATCTGAAGAGGTCCATGACAAAGGCTATTTGAGTAGAGTCGTTCACTTCATGGCTTCTGCGCATACTATCACAGCAGTTTGAGGGTGCCATTCCAGTCTATTAATACTAGTCCTACATCTAATTCTTTTTTTTGAGTGATTGATTTATAGGGTCAGCCTGGTGATTCGTCTTTGATTTCGCGCTCGACCAATCACACCCTCTATTGTTGAGGTAATGGACTTGCGGTTGGCTTGTATTTGCATAATATCTATGCTTAAATATTTTTTTTGAGATTAGTACAGCCTGAAGCTGTCTTCTCCTGACTTTCTTTTTATCTTATAAGAAAGTAAGTTTACCTTAATCTCATGTTTCACTTTACACCAATTACACTCAAGATTCAAGTTCAACAACACTATGGTTTCTTTGGTCTACACGCATGTATGGAACTCAGCGGTGTGGGAAGGAAATTTGTCCAACACCACAAGGCACTTATGCCGTGGCTGTTTTTCTTCTGAAGAAGTGGACTGCATGGAAAGATAAAGACAATAAAAGCGGTCGCAATGTCCAGGAAGCAAAAACCCGTACCATAGCATCTGGAGTACACGAGACCCGCCGAAAAAACTTTTTCAATTTAGTTTTTCAATAAAAGAAATTAATACCTAAACAACTATCCATCTTAACAGCTATGTTAACAAACACATTTTCTACTACAGCTTAATGGTTTTCAACTAGTTTATACTGCTCTAATTAACACCAATCAGCTAACCAGCTTAACAAACCATCTCTTACCAAACAGAACATTCTATATACAAATTGGAATTTATTATAAGCAATTGATTACTATAACTAAGTTGCTAGAGAACGAGCACATTTGCCTAATTTATAAATATCTTAAACAATGATATATAAAATCTCTAAAGTTACACTGCATGCGTACGTCTACACATTAGCTATTAATTTGAACAATTATTTGCTCGAATTCAAGCAATGATTACATCACCAAACATAAACGATCCAAACAATATATTTAATTTCATTATATAATATTTGATATTATAATTTAAATAATTGTATAACGACCCAAATATTCTTAATATATTATAACAAATTTATTTCTTGCATCGCACGAGTGAAAATACTTCTTAAGGAGTAAAAGTGATGGAGTAAAAATAAGAAATCCATGTAGTAGAACTCATAAATTTGGGGGTCATTTTACAATTAAGGAATAAATGTATCTAGAACGAATTTCGCTCCTACCACTGGGATCCTCCACTCTAATAGAACCCTAACCCTAACGAGGTATCTAAAGACTACATATAAAAGCTGCCAGTGCTTCCTTTGTTCTAAACGTTTGTCCTGCAATCCTAGCACCGAGGAGGCTAGGAAGCAACAATGGTGTCGCTGAAGCTTCAGAAGCGTCTCGCTGCCAGCGTACTCAAGTGTGGCCGTGGCAAGGTTTGGCTTGACCCCAATGAAGGCAATGAAATTTCCATGGCCAACTCCCGTAAGCTCTCTCTCATTCTCTCTCCCATTCTCTCTCCGTGTGTCTCTCATAAACATTTTGGTTTGTTCGATTTTATAGCTGTAATCATGATGTGTTGGTCGTGTGTGGTGATTCATTCTTTCGATTTCAATCGTTCAGTACATACGATTGGAATAGTCCTGTGGTTAAAGACATGGCGTTAATTTGATTGATAATCAAGTGGTTTTAAAGGTATTTTGTTTTTTACCTGAAGAGATAGACAAATGTTTTTAATTTAAGCTCCACAGCATAAGAAACAGAAGCATTGTTGGGGTAGTTGTGACTATCCGCAAAATGAAAGAACAAACAACTGGCAAATTTTTGTATTTTCATTTCATTTTTAAAAAAAAAAATTAAATTTTCCATAGATCATTAGACGTGTTTCTTACACAATGCAATTTTGAGTCCCGCCACTGAAAAGTTGAAAATACCTTTCAAAATCCTCCTAACATTTTATTGGCTTTTTCAAATAGTAGCTGAAGCTCAGACTCAACTTCAATATTCTGAAAATCAACTGACTATGGAGATATGCAGCCAAAACAAATCTGAAATGTTTTCTGATTGAGCTTTCCACATACTATTTGAACACTGTAGCTGATCATTATCTGATTTCATCATTGGGAGGCAAAAATGATCTTATAAATGGAAGTTTATGAAGGGAGGGAATACCGCTGAATTTTAATTCAGAAAAATATCATTTTATAATTTGTACGTCTGGCTGACTTCTTGACCTTGTGTATTTGAATTCAGAAAAGTCGCAGCTGGAATAGCATTTAGTATGAGAGAGTGGGTATTAGAAAAACACATATGTACTCTATATAAACCATCACTATCACCCTAGTGGTCGGGCACTAATAAGATGGTCTCACTCGTGGAAAAAGAATTCCACACCCCCCATCTAATTATGATCTATGCCATGAACAATATAAGATTCTAATAATGTATAAACTTAATAATATCAAGTTCCAAAATAATAATATAGATTGTATACATTATGATTTCATCCCTAGCCTCTTCTGTATAGGTAATATGTATCCATTTAAACCTAGTATATGCGGATGTCACATCGGAGTTAACCTTACAACACTAACTGCCGTCTTTCTGTAGTCTTATTTCTGTAGGTTAATAAAACAATAAAAAAATCAAATTATAGTTTGGCTGATTTAGCCTCTGCACACTAGATACGGACACTGCGCTAATTGTCCAGCCATACTACCTTAAAATGCCAGGCACTGAATTATTCATACCTTACAAAAATTTACAACGCTCCAGGTGTCTTTTACCCATAGGGGCACCTATTCCAATCGTTAGGGGTCTCAAGGGTTTTTTGCAACACCTGAACGATTGAACTAAAAGTTATCAATTGATGGTCCAAGATCTTATGCAACGACAGGGTTGATCTACTATAGCTTTAATGAAATGATTGGTGTTAGCAATAGAATCAAAACATTAAAACTAATAAAATGTTGTACTGTGAGAGACTAACTGATTAATAAAAGAGATAAATATATAGGTAATGCACGAGGATATGATGAAAGTCAGAGCGGTGCTCACGGTGAGGTCCGGTCTATAGTCTTTTGTAGAACTTGGGATAGTTCATTTGACCTCCTACTTTATGGTGTTAATTCCGATTTTCATGACCTTCTCAACCTTTAGCAGCCCATATTCACTTTGAGTGACCTCTTGGCAATAACGAAGACGCATATCTGAGCCTTCCAGCGATTGGATGTGTTTGCGTTCGTAGCGCCCCCTCTAAACGTTCTAGTAATCAAGCATCTAACCGTCAAGAGAACAAAACGCTTTTAGAACAATTATGACAAGCGTCTCAGCGTCTTCCTTCCTAATTCATTCTGTTATCTAATAAAGAATAACTCTTATCTTAAGTAGATAATATAGTGGCTTCTTAATAAGTGTTTCCGCTAGAATGAGGAAATTCCCTAATAAGTTTGGCAAACTACAATGTGTGTTATTATTAGAGTATTTATGAAGCTGTGATTATTTGGTAAAAATTGACCTTCCAATATGCTATTATTCTTCTCATATTGTATCAATTACTACAATGATTTAACATTGGTTGGTTAGTTTATGTATTCAGATTGGTTACTCCCAGCCTACTTTTTTCACTGTCAGGTAATTCTCTCTTATCACAAGTATACTTTTGGATTTTGATAATCACAATGATCTCCGTTGTTCCTGTGCAACGTATATATATGCGGATACTATTTTTTGGGTTTGGAACTGATGTATATTTAGTACAAATTATGATGTCTGGGATTCTTGTCTGATTGCAGGGGCAAAACATTGTGAAATACTCGGTACTATATATGTATGTGCTAATTCATTAATCAGGAAAACCTAACATAAGTACACCAACTCCAATATTAATATAATGAAATTAAGGTCATCGTGCAATAGTTTAGTATATGGTAAGTTTAATTGTAGGCCAAAAAGGATAGGGCGCCACTCTGTGTATATTCATTGGGCTTGAATGTCGTGAGAGCATTATATATATTGCTTACACATTCTTATTGTCTTACATAATATTAAGTTTGTACATCTAAAAGGAGCAATCCTCAATAGTGAGGATTTTGGTGTCAGTTTTTTAGGATTTTATAAGTGTGATTAGGAAAGAGAATAAAGAAAAAAAAAATACTGATTTTCAAAAATGCAATATGTATTCAAAGTAACAGTGGGAAAGTCCATATTATTATGCATCTCAAAAGTATTGATCAGTAAGGCAGTCTAGCTTTATAGTTGGTAGGTTTCACAAAGTTTGTTTGAAACATAGCAACCTTTTTCTTCTTTTTGAAGTTTTATCTCATAACTCCCATAAGACATTCCAAATTCGTATGCATCTCTGTAGCTGCCATGCAGTGTAAACTTTAGGAGATTTTAAATATCATTGTTTAAGATATTTATAAA
>VALG01001655.1:0-18362 GCA_009835305.1 Ipomoea purpurea
AATAAATTTAATTTGAATTTGATTAGATAATAGAATATATGAACCTAAGACTTGATTTTGGCAAGGTTCATTTTAGTAGATAATTCAATTAATTAATATTAAATTAAATAAAGTAAAATAATTAAGTGGAGTTGTTGAGGGATTTTAGTTAACAACTTCCACTATAAAATAATAGAAGCCTAAAATTTAAATCATTATTATAAAACACACCTTTATGTATGAAGATTGACAACAACTATGAATGCTTGAGAGCTTGAAATGCATTGAAAACACATGAAGACCTTGAACTTTGAAGATTAAGAGCTTCTTTTGAAGGCATTTGAAGATACTTAGAAGAATAGTAAAGGCATTGAAGGCATTTTTTGCAGGCTTTGAAGAGATCTTGAGATTAAAGGTCATTGAAGTCATTTTTTTGCAGGCTTTGAAGATCTTGAAGAATTGAAAGGCATTGAAGGCCTTTATTTGCAGGCTTTGAAGATCTTTGAAGAACCTTAAAGCCAGTTTGTAGGTACTTTGAAAGAATCTGAAGCATTTTGAAGGCATACTTGAAGCCATTGCAGAGTCTTTAATTGAGCTTGCAGAGTTTGATTGCTCCCGAAACTTGACGTTGCTGTTGAAGTTCCACCCACTATGAACCCCTGAAATTTACGCTGTTTGAATTCCGGAGGCACGCGCCATTTGAATCCCGGAGGCTACGCTATTTGAATCCCGGAGGCACTTCAGTAGACAACGTTAGTGAAGAATCAGAGGACTACACAGAGATTTTGTACCTGCACATTGAATTTATACACATTGAATTATACATACACTGTACAAGAAAGTTTTGTGAAAAAAATAACAAAGTTTCACTTTTTTTTTTTTTTTTTGTGTTTTACAATAATATAATAATAATAATAATAATTTTACTAATTAAGCTAATAATTATACATTATATTATACATATATTACTATTTTTCAATTTAATGGGAATTAATTAAATATATTTTAGTATAATTAAGGAATTGTTACTTTGCTAAAATTAAGGAATTAATTGTATTAAAGCTAATAATAGTCATTGATATATTACCCCAAAATCAGTTCATATAAACGGGAGGCCAGACTAGGCAGCCGATCTACAAGCGATGCGTTACATTGATGGGAGGAAGATCCCCGGAGACCTCCAAGAAACGGTATAGGACGCCCAAATGTGGCAGCGATTCACCTCCTGCAGCTTGCCCGCTACAGCCGGCGCGACCCGGGGGGGGTACTCCTCAGAAGTGATGAGATCAGGGCGACCAGTTTTACGGTTGTCGGTGTGTCCCTGGCTGAACACCCCCACAGTGTTCGGTTAGGCGACCAGGCCCAACGGGCGGTGCGTCACTCGACTGCGTCCCTTTTTTGGGACCCCAGCCGAGCGACCAGGCTTTGTGGATAGGGTGCCATTGACTAGGGGCCGCGCATCGTCTGAAATTGGTTCAATAAGTTGAGGCATCGGGCCTGAGTGTTTGAGCGAGGGCGGTGCAAATGGAGTGCCAAACATCCGCAGCAGTGTTCCGGCCGACGGCGAGGTGGAGTACCTCATCAGACCATCGCCGAGATGAGGAGGGAAATGATCGCCTGGTCCTGTTGAACCCACACTTTGTACGCCGGGTTACGAACCGGATCAACCGAGGTGGCATCGGAGCCTGACTCGCCGGCGGTGTGGCAGCGATCGTCGGAGACGGGCAAGAGTGGAGCCCATCCACGAACCCAATGAGGTCCTGCCCAGGGAGAAACGACAGTAGCTGAGTTCTCCAAAAGAGAAAATTGCGGCTTGTTAACTTCATTGAAATAAAATGGTGCACGCCTTGGAGGGGATTGTTACCAGCCGGGGTTGGTGCACCGCCGGCGAAGGAGGGTTGATCGGAGGAGCCGGGATGACATGGTGGCGTTGGGTGGTGGGAATCGGAGAATTGTGGTGGTTTGGCAAGCGAGAAGCGATCAGAAGGATCAGTTAGGCTGATTCCAGATTAGAACAATAATCTCATTCAGTTTCAACAGAAAGAGAAATACAGGAGTGTATATCTAATCCTACCACTAATCTCTCCTGACAAGTAGACTAGCTGTACAAGACTAATTCTAGGACCACCACAAATATAAACTATGTTACATAATGCAATAATAATAATACTAATGGTAACACTAATAGGGGCCGGCACACAAGAAGGCGCCCCCGCGCAGTCGGACCATTCCTGACTGGGTGCACACCTAGAGACGCGTATCAGAGGATCCTACAGAAACAATCTTTGCTCGTTAGGCAGTTTCCTTAGTTAATTCAGACGGTAAAGGAAGTTAGTTAGCAGTTGCATCTGCCTTTACGTCAGCCCTACCTCTTTGACTCGGCTGAAAACACCAGCCTTTACTTACCATGTATAAACCCCACATCTATGTATAAATATCCCCTGGGATCATCATGTAAGGGATCGGCATTTTTAGGGCAAAAACTTAGAGAAATAAGACTACATTATTCTCTCTTTCATTGAAATCTTGGTCATTTTTTTTTCATCACCTCCAAAAATAACAATTATCCGGTAGTGTTGGCCTGGCGGGCAGTTATCGAGGCTGTCAAAAACCAACATAGGCGACGTCCGTGAGGATCGAAACTAAAGGTCCCGTTCCTAAGCTTTACCGATGGCACGTACGGAACGCAGCAATCACAATACCGGTCCCAACGCTGATGCCCTACGGGTTAACGGGCATGTGACAGTTATCGCGAACCTGCCAGAGTCGCCCACAGATAGCCGCGCATCCGTTGGTGACCTGAGGGAGCAGCTAAATTGCCACGCTTCTAGGGCAATCGGATGCACGTACTGCGCGTACTGTCCGCCGACCCCTGAGCCGTCGAGGGGGAACTCGCCAGCACCTATCACTCAGGCCCAGGCCAACTTCGCGTAGTTGTTAGCGCAAGCCTTTGAAGCATACGTGCGGGGGCGAGACCAGAGCTCCCGGGCGAGATCCAGAGGCCCACGCGATCGGTTCCTGCGGAGGCCCAGCGAGGAGTATCTAGGCATTCGGAACACTCGGGGATCAACCCGCCGGCTGATCAGGGGGCTAATCGCTCAGCGCACTCTAGGCTCTGACCCGTAACCCCGGTGCATCGGTCATGGAGCGCCTCGGTGGACGGGCGAACAACAACCGCCTGTCCGGTCAACCAATGAGCAACCGCGGGCAATCATTCAGAGGAGAGCGGCTGCCCGACAAAGGCGATAAGCCGCAGAAAGCATGGGAGAGTCATCCGTGTAACTCGGCCAGAATAACCTAGAAATGGCCGGCCTATTCGCTGTTGTGCAGGAGCTGCGCAGATAGTCGAAGGAAGAGATCAACTGGTTGCAGATAGCCTCTTGATTGCTCGCCCTTCTCGCACAAGTGCAAGCTTATAGGGCACTGGCCGGATTCAAGCTACCTGATATCCCACTTACGATGGCACATGGGATTCGCGCGACCATGTCATCAGTTTCCAGGCCAAGATGCAGGTAATCAGGGCCGATGCTCCGATGATCTTTCGGGCATTCTTCCTCAGGCTCCCCCTGGGATCCATCAACACTATCGAGGGAGTTAGCCACCTAGTTCCTAACACACTTCGCTGGAAATATGAAGCCTAAGAGATCTGTCTCAGATTTGGCCAGGATACACCAGGACGAAGGGGAGAGTCTATGCAAGTATATTGCGCGATGATAGAAAGAAGCGCAGGCGGTGGATGGCCTGGACGATCAGACAGCCCTGACGTTATTCATCTAGTCCTTGAGAGCGGACGGGCGCTATAGCTGGTTGGCAGGACGAGAATCCCAAAACATACGCAGAGGTCATCAAGACATCAAGCGGGCCAATCAGCTGGCCAACACGAAGGAAGCGGTGAGACAGAAGTGCAGACAAGAAGTTTCCTCTAAAAGACCCTAGGCGGATAACCCTCATGAGCGGCGAGTGGCAGAGGAAGGCGTTACTCGTGAGAGCTCATCGAATCATGGATCGACTATGAGCTCCTACTCCCCGACCGTTGGCACAGCCTGTCCACGAGGTTCGCGACCCGGTTGCCTTCGCCTCCACCTATGCGCCCCAGGTGATAGGCCCCAAGTGGTCGGGGCATGCCCCCCACCTTACTGCCGGTACCACCGCACAAGCAATCATTATACGGAGGATTGCGAGGGATTAAGGAAGAAATTGAAGTGCTCATTAAGCGTGACCAGCCATTTCACTTCAACCTGTGGCCCAGGCCAGGCTCGGCCAGACATCAATGGGTGACTGAGCAAAGCGGGCCAAAAACCGGCGACAACGGTAATCAGCCAATGTGAGAGGAGAACGGAGATCGGAATCGGCAGCACAAGCCGGTGATAAACATGATAGTGGGTGCGATAACCTTCCAAGAGCCAGACGGTAAGAAGATGTGCAGAGAGCCGATTGTCTTTACGGACGACGACCTACCTAGAGGCCCTGCGCTGCATCGCGACGCCCTGGTTATCGCAATGGACATTCAGGGATCGGTCACCCGGCAGGTGCTGGTGGACATGGGTAGCAGCGTCAACGTGTTATACTAGGAAGCCTTTCAGAAGTTGGGTTTGGCCTGGGAGCAGATGCGACCAGTCAGGACCCCCTTGGTCGGGTTCACCGGTGACGCGGTCGAGGATAAAGGATGCGTCTCTTTGACTGTCGAACTGGGCACTTGGCCTCAGGTGAGAAGATTGGAAATGGATTTCGTCGTCGTTGCTCTGAATTGCATACATAACGTTATCCTCGGTCGACCTGGGATAGAGGATCTGGGAGCCTTAATCTCCATCGTCGACTTATGTTCGGAGTGGTGCGGTGCGATCAGAAGATGGCTCGTAGTTGCTACCTGTAGGCCTGCTGAAAGGTTGGTTAGAGTTGTGATCGGGTGAACACTATTGACCACCAAGTGTCTGGCCGACCAACAGAGCGCTTGACACCGGCAGTCGAGCTGGAGGAAATCATCGTAGCGGTTGGGTATCCCAACAGAGTAGTCCGGATCGGGATTGGCCTGCCAACCTCTATGAAGCAGGCGGTCACGACAGTCTTAAAGGAATATATGGAACTATTCGCATGAGGGCCTGAGGACATGCCAGGAGTCGATCGATCAATCATAACTCACAGGTTGGCGGTCGACCCTAGCCTCAAGCCCGTGGCTCAGAAGAGGAGGCATCTGTCAAATGACCGCATGGAATTTGGTAAAGAAAGAAGTGGATGCACTGCTCGCTGCAGGGCACATTCGGGAAGTTAAATACCCCGGCTGGCTGACCAATGTGGGGTTGGTGCACAAGCCACCACCATGGAGAATGTGTGTCGACTACACCGACCTCAACAAGGCTTGCCCAAAGGACCCGTTTCCTCTACCCAGATCGACCAATTAGTCGACGACACGGCTAGTCGCGCCCTGCTCAGCTTCATGGACTCCTTTCGCAGGTACCATCAGATATTCGTGCACGAATCGGATGAGGAAAAGACCGCCTTCATCACCCCGGAATGGGTGTATTGTTACAAGGTAATGCCTTTCGGTCTCAAAAATACTGGAGCCACCTACACTCGGATGGTGACCTGCTTGTTCAAAGGGCTGATGGGCGGATCTACGGCCGCCTACGTGGATGACATGCTTGTCAAAAGCAAAGAAGAGACGGACCACGTGAAAGTCTTGACGGACTGCTTTGAGATCATGTGGAAGTTTAACATGAGGCTAAATCCCAAGAAGTGTGCGTTTGCGGTCGGCGGAGGAAAGTTTCTAGGATACATGGTCACCCGACGAGGAATCAAACCGAACCCGGAGAAAGTGCGGGCCATCCTGGATATGCAACAACCCAGCAGTCTCAAAGAAATGCAGCGATTGACAGGACAGATGGCTGCCCTCATCCGATTCTTGTCTAAGTCCGCCGATAGAGCCCGCCCCTTCTTCGACGTCATGAAGAGGCAGGAAGGATTCCGGTGGAGGGCTCGTTGTCCGGGTGTCCACTTCCCCGCCTTAGCTGACTTCAGAGTAGAATACTCCGCCTACCCGGTCGAGGGCTCGTTGTCCGGGTGTCCACTTCCCCGCCTGGCCACGAGAACTCTTCCGATTGGCCATGGTTTGCGGACTTGGTCAGATACAAACAGAAAGCAGAGTTGCCTAGCAAATAGGAAGACACTGATCGCATTAGGAGGAGGGCTTCCTCCTATGAATTGGTGGACGGGTTGCTCTATAAACGATCCTATGGGGGGCCACTGTTGCGTTGCCTTCCTCCCGAAGAGGCTAAGACCATGATGGCTGCCGCCCATCGAGGGATCTGCGTGGCCCACCAGGGGGCCAAAACTTTGGCCCAGAAAGCTCATTATTCAGGGCTACTATTGGCCAACCATGATAAAAGACTGCGTCGAAGAAGTGCTAAGATGCTCCGTGTGCCAAATGTTCGCTAGAAAGGCACCCGACGAGCGACCTTCTATACACCGATCACCATCGCGATCCCATTCGCCATATGGGGCATCGACCTGCTCAGGCCACTTTCCCAGGCGCCCGGGTGAGTGCGCTTCTGTATAGCGGCAGTAGACTATTTCACTAAATGGGCAGAGGCAGAGCCCTTGGCGACTATCACCAAGTATCAGTGCTGCCATTTTGTTTTAGGAAAAACATCATATTCAGATTCGGCTACCCAAGAAGCTGGTAACTGACAACGTACGGCAGTTTGATATCCAAGCCTTCGCGGGCTTTTGCGTGCAAAACGGTATACTGCACATTAAGGTATCCGTAGCCTAACCCCAGGCCAATGGGACAGATTGAGAACCTGAACCGCAGCCTCCTGGACGGGCTGCGAAAGAAGCTGGAAGAGTTGGCGGCACATGGGTCGAACAGTTGGAAAATGTCTATGGCTGAAACCCCCTTATGGGCTTACCGAACAACTTCGCGCAGGGCTAAGGCTGAAACACCCTTTACCTTGGCATACGGGTTCGAGGCGAAGGTCTCGACGAAACTCCTAGTGCCTAGCAGGCGAGTCCTGCTATACAATGATGAAGGCAACGAGGAAACCTTGCGGATTGAGAAGAATCTCTGGGAAGAAAGGCAAGATGTGGCTTATGCCCAGATGGTCGACTAGTCGGCCCATCGATGGGGGAAAATGGCGGTCAAGTGGGAATGACCATACCGTGTGGTGAGTGAAGTCCACCCGGGGACTTACCGGTTAGAACCCATGGAAGCAGAGCCCGTGGAGCGGACGTGGAATGCCCACCACCTTAAGAAATTCTACCAGTAACCGGACAGTTGCATTTGTTTCCTAGTCATTATCCTTCGATTAGTTCGTTGTAGGAGCCTAGGGGCCATTAGTTTCGTGGGAATTTCCTTTCAGTTGTTTGACAATAAAGTTCAAATTATTTCGACAACAGGGTTATCCTTTGGCTTTGGTCACCTCCTCTCTATGAGGACGGCTAATACTGCCTACTCAGGTGAAGGCGGCCATGTCGCGAGGATGATCACCTCCTCTCTGCGAGGACGGCTGATACCGCCTGCTCAGGCGAAGGAGGCCATGCCGCGAGGATGATCACCTCCTCTCTACGAGGACGGCTGATACCGCCTACTCAGGAGAAGGCGGCCATGCCGCGAGGATGATCACCTCCTCTCTGTGAGGACGGCTAATATCGCCTGCTCAGGCGAAGGCGGCCATGCCGCAAGGATGATCACCTCCTATATGCGAGGATGGCTAATACCACCTGCTTAGGCGAAGGCGGTCATGCCGCGAGGATGATGACCTCCTATCTACGAGGACAGCTGATACCGCATGCTCAGGCGAAGGCGGCCATGTCACAAGCGAGCTCTGGAATGTTCCTCGGGGGCTCGTAGGCAGGCAGCCTCGCCCACTGAGGGACTTAGCAACTGTTGAAGTTCCTCGGGGACTCGTAGGTAACCACCCTCGTCCGCTGAGGGACTCGGCTTTCTGGAATGTTCATCGGGGGCTCGTAGGCAGCCAACCTTGCCCACTAAGGAACTTAGCGAGTGTTGAAATTCCTCGGGGACTCGTAGGCAGCCAGCCTCATTCGCTGAGGGACTCGGCTTTTTGGAATGTTCGTCGGGGGCTCGAAGGCAGCCAACCTCGCCCACTGAGGGACTTGGCGAGTGTTGAAGTTCCTCGGGGATTCGTAGGCAGCCAGCCTCGTCCGCTGAGGGACTTGGGCTTCTGGAATGTTCCTCGGGGGCTCGTTGGCAGCCAACCTCGCCCACTGAGGGACATAGCGAGTGTTAAAGTTCCTTAGGAACTAGTAAGTAGCCAACCTCGTCCTCTGAGAGACTCGGCTTTCTAGAATGTTCCTCGGGGGCTCGGAGGCAGCCAGCCTCGCCCATTGAGGGAATTGGCAAGTTTTGAAGTTCCTCGGGGGCTCGTAGGCAGCCAGCTTCGTCCATTAAGGAACTCGGCCTTCTGGAATGTTCTTCGGCGGCTCATAGGCAGTCAGCCCCGCCCAGTGAGGGATTTAATGAATTCTAAGATGATCCATCGGGGGGGCTGGAAGGCGGTTAGCCTCACCCCTAAAGGATGTGGCAACTTTAGAGCCCATCCGCGCAACTCGGCCGGACAGCTCTACTCAGAAAATAAACAGGCCGGAAGGAAAAGAAAGAAGTCGATAAACAAAAGCCCGTCGGGAAAGTTTCGCATTCAAAAGCCCCGAAGGGTAGATTACATTCAAAAAGGGGTGAAAAGGGAGAGAAAATGGACGATTAGTCTACTCTAAGTTCACCCTTGCCCAGCTGAAGCGTTTTCTTGGCAGGCTCGAACTTCGGTTTGGGGATGTTGCTGAGGCATGTAGGCGCTCTCTCGTTCGTAATAAGGATCACAACGCAGTTTTGTTCAAGCTTAAATTTGCTCCGTAGATATACCGAAAAGTTTCTGGAAATCGAAATCCTTCGCCGGGACAAGGGAGACTTTATACCTAGCTTCGAAAACGCAAGGGAGTACGAGAGGATGTTGACTTATAGAGGCCGTCGACATTCACACAGCTGAGTTATTTTCAAGGCGAAAAGTTGTAGTTGGATACATTCACGCAGCCTTAGAATCGAGGTATTATTCAATAAAGAGCAGTGAGTGGGATGTTGGGAGTGCGATTTTCAATCCTCTCATCCTTACCAATATAATTAGTGGACATGACGCCAAAACGAACTAATCTTTTTTCTCCCCTTCCCCCTAAGAAGAGGGGCAGAAGAAAATCCTTTTTTCTTCCTTTTGAATTGAACCATTGCCTCCTGGTGAAGCGATGGACACCAAGATATCTCTACAAAGACGCACAAGGAGATCGAGTTTTTTTAGCTTAACTCCTCATCCGTGTACTCCAATTAGATACGGAGCGGGCGCCTCGAGCATGAATGACCTTTTGGTGGTTTGTCATTCTTGCACAAGGCATGGTATTGGCCGTCACACTTCATCGATTCACAGCCCGTGGGTAGACCTGCTGGCCCTATGTTTAATTGTAGTACATAAGAGCACCTGTGTATAAAGGGTCGGCTCGCATAGCGGGACCGAATCAACAAAAACAGGGTAGCCTCCATCCTATACAAGGAGAGATGAAAGTAGGAGGGAGAGAAGGCCGCCGGGGTGCAGGCGTCAGTAGCGCTACAGAACGGCAGCAAGAATGGCGGGCGGCCGTCAGCCGCGGTGATTAATCCCGTAGGGGTGGATGAAGAGAAAGTGAGAAGGACAGTGATACCGCAAACTAGCCACCTCGGAAGACCGCGCGAGGGAGAAGCAGGTAAGGGAGGAGCATAGTATTCCACACCCGCTATATGGAAATGAAGGGTTGGGAGGCGGGATTGGTGAGACTCCGTGATGCGTGGCAGCCTCTCAACGGACACGGGTGAACGGAGCGCGTCGCAAGAGATGTTAGCATATGAGGCCGCGAAAGGCACGGGTTGGTTTCTATCGAAGAGACACGATTTTGAAAACCGCGTAGATGCAACCAGCGAAATTAGCGGAGAAGAAGTCATGATTAAGTCTATCATGACTTGTAGGCCCAGATGTATTGGAAGCGCTCGCAGCACCAGTGGCCCAGAACTCATGGCTAAAAACCGGAGAAACAGCGTCCGGTGATGGCGCTTCCCCCCAGCTCCGCGAACTCAACTGACGTCTGAAAGGTCGGCGGCGAAGCGCGGGAAGACAGCCCAGGCAGCCCCAGGGTGATCTGGGGGAACTTGTGTTCTTTTTAACTTTTCTTACATCTTCTTCAGGTCTCCAACGATTCAGCGCTGAAAACGAACTGAACAAAGGAACGTGGACCAGAGAAAGGATGGTTATGGTTAACCTTTTATAGCACCCGCATCCACCCCGTGGTACGACCTCCTAACCAAACTACACTATCTTACGATACTTATGCATGAAAAAGGAGAAATTAAATTCCATTAATTGAATGAGTTACCATACCCAAAATTGTCTCGACTATAGTGGTTTTTCCTCAATTTCGTCCTAAACGACTTTGGTGACCTAATATAGTCCCAGACTTTTGTGTTTCGCTCAATTTAGTCTCCGTTTGTTATTCCGTCAATTAGTGGTTAAATAAAGGGACAATTCAATAATATCAATATTGACCTCTCTTTAATTTCAACCCTGCGAAGTGAGAAATCTCTCTTTCTTACACGAATTACACTAGAGTTACATCAGACCTACGAATCAAATTTTATATTCGCAGCTTAGAAGTGATTCTGGAGTAATTCCGTAAAAAAAGAGAGATTTCGCACTTCACATGTCTATGAATAAGACGATGTCAATATTAAAATACCGAATTGTATATTTATTTAACAACAAAATGGACCGGAAAAAACAAAATGGGGACTAAATTGAGCAAAAACACAAAAGTGCTGGACGAAATTGAGTAAGAAACACAAAACTTTCTGGGACTACATTAAGTACCCAAAGTCGTTTAGGACAAAATTGAGAAAGAACCACTATAGTCGCAAGACGATTTTGGGTATTAACTCATTAATTAATTAAGAAGGGTCGCACCATAGACCATGGACGCTTATCCCTTAACCAATCCCTTAGTCCTATAAGAAATAAGAATTAGCAAAATCCATACCATTCAGACTCTAATTAGGACTCTTAGATATATAAATAGGGACATAGAAGGCACCTAGAAGTCACACCACAATAGCTTTCACCACAAAAGAATTCCCACGAATTCCCATAAGAGAAATCAAGAAGAGGAGATCTTAGAGAAATCCCTTTATAGCCAAGGATTCTAATTAAGGCTAACAGGTAACCCATGTCTCAACAAAACTTATTTTCCTTGCTATAATCTTCTTCCTTGGCTCCTTATTCTATGTTTTGTGTCTTGATAAATCTTTTATGATGATGATGATATGATCTTGGTGTTTATGAGATGATCTTATGTGTTAATCTTGATAATCTTGATGATTATAAGAGGAATCATTGATGAATTGTGTGATGTTCTTGATAAATCTGATTTCTTGATTTGAAAGATAAACTATGATTTCAATGATTTGAATATGATTAGGCCCCTAGGTTAAATTGGGGATTTAGTATTGTGATATTCTTGATATAATTGGGTGGGATTACGCATGTTTGGGTGTTAATTATGTTTAGAAGTCACATTAGGATATGTTCGATATGATTCTTGGTTTTGCTCCATTATTTGACTACGTGGTGTCGTCGTTTATGTTTAAAAGTGTCTAAACATGGTTTCGGGTTCACGAAACATCCTGGGACCAATATATTGAAAAAGAGTCTGTGGGGGTAGGTGGGGGTAGGGGAACCCGCCACCTACCCGCTTCCCCAAATGGCGTTGCCGGCAGCGGGCAGGCGACTGCCCGCCGGCACCCGCTGCCCGGACTTTGTCGCCGGCGGGTGGTCCTCTACCCACCGGCTACCCGCTTTTTCCCACTTCGGGATGGTGGTTTCCCTTTGATGTTTCCCCGACCCCGTGGTGTCCCAACGGACTCTGTTCATCGTGCCTATGTCTAGTTTGGTGTTTCGGGTGTATTAAAAGAGTCTTTATATTGCATGCTAGTTGAATTGGTATCCCAGTTGGCCTAGGTGGAAGAAGTATGAACCCTTAGGATTATTCCTAGTATGTGGATGACCACACATAGGTTTCATTATACGTTTTCTCCCCCTCCCCAATGTGTTAATGTGGGTTGCATGTGCTTGCTATGTGTTATGTGTGCATGATTCCCCAATTTGGTGCGGCCAATTGGTTATACATGAGCTGCGGTTCATAAGCTGCTGCGGTAAAAAATACACTTTTGGACTGCGGTCCCCCGTTTGGTTGCGAACAAACGTTTTACATGAGCTGCGGTTCATAATCCTGGCTGCGGTCAGTGACACACTTCGGGCTTTGGTCCACCGTTTGGCTGCGGTCAACCCCTTCATGCTGCGGTGTGAGGCAGGGTGTTGCGGGGCCGTGTTAGCGCTATATGCGCTGACCCTCATGTATGGGCATGTGATTGGTCCTGTGGCGCCACCAAAGTGTGCTTATGTGATAAGGCAATGATTGAATGATGATGTGAATGACGTGAAATATACTTGTGGCCTTAGGATATATGCTAGTGTCTTTATATGCTTGATTATAACTGTTGAATGTGCTTGTCACTACTTGTCGAGTCTATCTTGGTTTTCAAGCTAGAGTCTCCTAAGTATATATCTTCCTGCTTCAAAATGGTTTCCTATATATATATATATAACGCATTGAGTGGGTTACCAGCATTATCCGCTGAACAGATATATTTGGCTTTCAGGAACAGATGAGTAGATCCGGAGCGCGCTAGAGGACCGAGGCTTAGATAGTTAGTTGCCTTTCGACCTGCGTGCCATGATGATGTATTGACATTACTTTAAGGATATTTAGTTAGTATAGCCTGTGCATCTGAGTTCTCCAGCTCAGATGTGGCATAGCACCCAAACTGTGATGTTTAGTAATGCTCTATTTCGGTATTAATAATAGTATTACCTTTATTATATAAGTTTTAAAAATTTCAAAAATCTAGAGTGTTACACTGGTGATAGATACCCCAAATCAGCCGCCTAGACGGGAGGTCAGACTAGGTAGCCGAACTACAGGCGTTGCATTACTTGATTGGAGGAAGATCCTCGGAAACCTCTCGGACACGATACAGGACGCCCCAAAGTGGCAGGAGACTCACCTCCTAGCAGCCAGCCCGCCAGTCGGCGCGTCCCCTGGGTGGACGCTCAGAAGTGAAGCAATCTAGCGACCAGTTACGGTGGTCAGCGTGTCCCAGGCTGAACACCCCCACAGGGTTCGGTTAGGCGACCAGGCCACACGGGCGGTGCGTCCCTCGACTGTGTGCCTTTCCGGGACCCAGCCGGGCGACCTGGCTTTGCGGATAGGGTGCCATGAACTAGGGGCAGGCACTTAGGAAGGCGCTCCCGCGCAATCGGGACCATTCCTGACCGGGTGCACACCCAGAGACGCTTTAGTTGATCCTGCGGAAACAATCTTCTGTCGTTAGGCAGTTTCCTTTAGTTAATTCAGACGGTAAGAAAAGTTAGTTAGCGGTTGCATCAACCCTTAAGTCAGCCCTACCTCTTTGACTGGCTGAAACGCCAGCAGTTACTTACCATGTATAAACCCCACATTATATGTATAAATATCCACCTGGGATCTCATGTAAGGGATCGGCATTTTTAACGCAAAACCCTAGAGAAATAAGACTACATTATTCTTCTCTCATTGAGATCTTGCTCCTTATTTTCATCACCTCCAAAATAACAATTATCCAATAGTGTTTGACCTGCCGGGCAGCCATCGAGGCTGTGAAAAACCAACAGTCATATTAGTATACTAATATTTTTATTCTAATTAAGCTAATAATTATTTATAGAGCAAATGCCAATTTTGGTCCCGACGAGTATTACTAAAATGACGGTTTTGGTCCACACGTTTAATACCTACAAATTTTCATCCACGACTTTTATTTTAGTACCAATTTTCATCCACAACAATTATTTTAGTACCAAAATTCATCATTTCGGTACACTTTCCATTTAAGACATGCCGAAATCGAAAATTTTTAAGCATTTTCATCCTTTTCAACTTCAGATTCCATTTGAGCATGAATAAATGGATTTAAGCTCTAGATCGAACCCAATTCGCAGTTCTCCTCCTCATCTTACTTTAATTTGAGGAGGAGAACTACGAATTGGGATAGATCTTAGGGCTTAAATCCCTTTATTCATGCTCAAATACGGATCTTAAAAAGATAAAAATATCCTTAATAATTTCATATTTCAGCATATCTTAAACAAAGGAGTGTGACCGACGTGATGAATTTGACACTAAAACAATAGTCGTGGATGAAAATTATGGTACTAAACAATAGTCGTGGATGAAATTGGTAGAAATTAAACATATGGACAAAAATTGTCATTTTGCTAATATCGTGAGACAAAATTGGTGTTTGCTCTTATTTATATTACTATACAATTATTACTATTACTATTTTTTAAAATTAGGTAATTAGTGAAAATTTTAGTAAAATTAAGGAAATTATTATTTTGTTATAAGGAATAAGCTAATATATCAGATTAGTACACTAATATTATTATTTAATTATGCTAATAATATTCGTATTATTATACATTATTTGGTTGTTTTATATTATGGTAATTGATGGAGAATAATGTAATGGGCTTGGCCCATGTAGATTAAGGGTGTGTGAGTCCAAAGGGATGAAGAGGGGGGCTTCACACGCATGGCGTCGCATGCTGCCTATAGCGTACGCGGGACTCGCAAACATGCATGCACACGGTTTCATGCGAGGTGGTTGCATCACGTGTATGCGAGGGGTTACGTGCGTACAAGGTGCGGCTGCGCGTACGGATGACGTTGCATGTACAAGGTGGTGGCTGCGCGGACAAGTGGCGGTTGCATGTGTACAAGGCGGTGGTTGCGCGTACGGAGAACGGTTGCATGGTTACAAGGTGGCGGTTGCGCGTACGCTATGACGGTTTCATGCGTAACAAGGGAGCGGTCGCGCATGCACGTTGTTGGAGACTACGTATATGCAGATGCATGCAGGGTGCGGGCTACGTACATGCATGCATTGGGTGGAATGGAGCAGACTAGTGATGCATGCTGCGACGGAAGGGCAGCTGACGGGGGCGGTGCATATAGAGCAGGGATCCCGGCGGAGTCGCGGACAAATCGGTCTCATTCGAGCAGTTGGGGGTACGTGCGGGGAGAGGGGGGAGGGCACGTGTATGGGTGGGAGTTGGAGGCCTGTTGGTGTCGTACATGTGGGTGGTATGCGGAAGTCCGAGAGGGTATAAAAAGGGGGCTGCGGGTCAGTTTAGGACTGGGCAAGAAAACAAAAGACCTGGTAGCCTGGCGGTCTGAGTCTTCTCTCTCTCCTATTGATCCAAAGAGATTATGGTATTATGATGCTAATTCAGGTTTCTGGTCATCCATTTATTTCCCTTTTCACTGTATAACTTCTTGTACTATTGTTTCTTGGCCTGCGACATTGGGCTTGTGTGCGTTTATGTGGCTTCGCGCCCCCTGGCAATAATAGCTCTTTTATCCTGTTCTATATTCCAATACCGATTTATGGTGGACCCGATTTCATTAAACCTCAGTATTAAAGTCATATTAGACAAACTTACTATACCATTATTATTCATTAGTAATATTATTGTCAAGTATAATGAAAATCTTAATTTTAATTAGGCTAATATAATAAAAACCATAATTGTGACCCAGTCGTCTTAATAGGATATATTAATAATACCATACCCATAACTTACTTTTAATTCGGTAATCATACATTCTATATAAAATCGCCATTATAGAAAGCTAAAGAATTAATATTGAACCATGATCGCCATCTCCTGTACATCCAAGTCTGGGCCAAAAAATTAAAATAAATAATATTAAAAAATTCATACCATTAATTATAAATTTTAAAAATAAAAAGATCCATTACAATTAATAGTATTACTATTTTCCCACTTTATATATATAAGTATTCACTAAAGTAAAATATATATATATAATATCGTTATATATTATATATAGTTATAATATATCTATAGTATAATATACTTATATATTATATATATATATATATTATATTTATATATATATATATATATTATACAACCACAAATTTGACGAAAAAGAATGAATATATTCATATTCACAGAAATATATCAGCAATTATATTAATTATTACTAAGGAAAAGGGAAATGAAAATTATTAATTATTCACTAGTAAATATATTGGATATAATAATTTATTAAAAAAATATATATTATTATAATTATATAGAATGAAATTAATTTTTTATGAATGAAAAAGAATATGAATATTAACACATAAAGTCTGTTATTAATATTTTGTTACTAATTCGCACAGAAATCAAACAAATGAAAAAGGAAATAATATAAAATTTACTCGAATTTTAAAAACAAAAAATTTGTGCTTAATAAGTAAATAACTAATTAGTCATACCGAAATTAGGTTAAAGGAAAAAGGAAATGATTATTAAGCACGTGCCAGAATGTTTTTTATGATTGAAAATGAATATTACAAATGTACCAGGTTGTTTTTATGACTAGAAATGAATATTAATTCTCTTATGAGAAATAGGAATGAACAATAAATATTAATTCTTTTTATAAAGGAAAAAGAAATGAAAAATATTCATATTTCACTAGAAATATATCGGCAATTATATTTTTCTAAAAGAAAAAAGGATATGAATATATAATATTTGTTAGAAAGATAATCGTCAATATATATTTTCATAATTCTATTACTTTTTAATTATATCGAAATGAATTATTTCTTTTTTAATGAACGAAAAAGGAAATGATTTTACACACACGAATCTATTATTAATATTTTGTTACTAATTGGCATGGGATCATGCAAATGAAAAAAGGAATTTTATTAAAAATTCATTGGAAATATAACATAGCTTTCCCTACGAAAAAATTCGTAACCATCAAATGAAATATTAGGTAAAAATGATGAAGCAAAAAGAAATAAAAATGAATATTAACTCTTTCTAAGAATGAAAAAGGATACAATATTGCATTTAAAATATAATCAAAATTATTTATTATAATTATTATAATTATATTAAGTATTTATGAAGGAAAAATGAAATGAATTATATATTTTAATGGAAATATAATAAGTAATTATATTCTTATAATTACATTACTATTTAATTATGGGAAAATGTCTATTAATTCTTCTTATGAACGAGTAAGGAAATGAATTATTCACACAGAAATATGTTATTAATAATCTGTTACTAATCGCACGGAAATCAGGTCAATTAATCGACAATTATTAGGTAAAAAAGGAATAGTAATCAATATTAATTCTTTTTATGAAGAAAAAATAAATGAATATATTCAAAAGGACATGAATTATTAGGAAAAATGAAATGAATATATTATATTCATTACTGGAAATATAACACATCTTTCCCTACGAAAATTTAGTAACCACCAAATGATATATTAGAAAAATTATGAAGGAAAAACAATGAAAATCAATACTAATTTTTTTTATGACGGAAAAGAGGAAATGGATATATTTTAAAGGAAATGAAATATTAGAAAAAATGAAATGAATATAATAATATTTCACTGAAAATATAACATAGTTTTCCCTACGAAAAAATTAGTAACCACCAAATGTAGAAAAAAAATTATGAAGAAAAGAATGGAATCAATATTAATTCTTTATGAAGGAAAAAGGAAATGAATATTTAATATTGCACTGAAATATAACACAGTTTCCATACAAAAACATTAATAACCAACATAAAATATTAGAAAAAAATTATGAAGGAAAAAGGAATAGCAATCTATATCTATCTATATTATAATTAAAAAAAAATCCTATTTACTTGATTTCCGTCCAAACAATAGTAAATAGTAAAGGTAAATTAATAAATGAATGGAAAAAAAATGGAACATAAATATTTCACAATACATCATCAATTAAAAAGGGAATGGAAATTAAGTAAATTGAAAAAAAAATGAATACTAATAATTGACTCTAAATTAAAAATGAAAAAGGAATAAATTAGGTTAATTTGAAAAGGAAATTAATATTAATAATTGATTGAAAAAAAAAAGAATTGATAATTGACTAAAATGTAAAAGGAAATCGTCAGATTATTGCATTTTAATTTTTCACAATAATATTACACTGAATAATACATCAAATCACAATTAATGTTATAAATCTTTACACATTTTAAACAGTAGAATGAAAATTAAAAATGGAACGGAAATATTTCAATAATAATATTCTACATCATCAATAGTATAGGCATATTTTAAAAATAGTAAAGGTAAATTAAAAATGCAACGACCTTAAACGTGAATTCTTAATCGCTTAT
>VALG01001657.1:0-12791 GCA_009835305.1 Ipomoea purpurea
CACCATCCGCTTTAACAACCCTGCAATCCCATTATTCGATGATTTGTAATTGCCATTGTTGATACAACGCTAATCCTGTGCGAAGCCCCGTACACTCTTAATATTTATCTTCATCTAATATCGGTAAAGTGTATACAATTACGTATTGATCAAGTTCTCAGTGAGCCTCAATACCTTGCAAGGTGTTTCGGTATCCACATGTTAATTAGAAGTAAGTATTAATGTTGGCTCTTATGGACAGTTACTACTTGTTTTTTTGTGTGGTTTAGGCTTTTTTAGAAACATTATATCATATCGTGTAGCGGAGTACATGCGTAAAATTGCCGACGCCATATTACTTATCGTAATCTTTTGCGAGTAACCGAAAGTAGAGTTTCATCTTATATCACTACTCGATAAATGTGGGCATGGAGGGTGGCAAGCTACGCTGACCCGCCAGTACGGCTATGGACTCCAATAGAGACATTTATCAACAAGTATCATATCACACTATTATTAACTCAGATAAAGGTCATTTGTCTTTGGCGATATATTGCATGTGGAATACTTTGTTCAAAAAGAGTGGATTAATATAGCAATCTGAAATGTCCGCATATATCACCACCCAGACAAGTAGCAAGGATGTTATTCTACTTAGAAGTCATAACTTCAGCAAACATATCAGCGACCTATTAAATCTTTGACGATAACATTCTCCACACAAATGCTTTGCATCGTGTCTATTACCGTACGCATACAAAAGAATAATCACCTCCATTCGGAATCATATCATCTCATTACAAAGTCGTAAACACTCTCTTTGTCTCTGTAACTAGGTCAGTAGCCTATTGTGTTGCCGTAACATGTTTCATGCTTGTTTATCAACGATTCCATTGTCATTATACACCAACTAATTTGTGAATATCAACCATGTGTTCACTCAAACCCAGGCTTGATTATTCGTAAGAATTGACATTTCTGGAAAATCTTTCAGGCGCTTCCCCATAAAGACTACGCAACTTCTCCACAAAGATAGCAACTTATTTGCTAAAAAAAAAAAAAGAAAAAAAAAAAAAAAAAAAAAAAAAAAAAGTTATTCTACAACATTATTAGTAAACATTTTCATCAATATGTAACAGTTATAGTGATACAGAGTATTTATTTTTTTGTTTATATTCTTTTTTTTTTTTTTTTTTGAATTTTTATTCGGTGTATTGGTAATTATGATAAATACCTGAACTCTTATGGTAAGAATATGTTTTGGTTACGAATAGGAAAAGTAAGAAACGATTATAGTCTCTATTAGGAATTGTATTTTACACTATTTGTACAGATAATTAAGGAGATTAGAAATTGTTATATGATAGATTACAATAGAAGATTGAAGACCACAGATCACCAAGGAGCAATAATAAAGTAGGTACATCTGACCGACATTATACCATATATAAAAAATTTGTAAGATCTCATGAACTCATCTGGAAACCCACGGAATAGTATTCCATACACAGATTAGAACACAAACATTTCATCATGATTGTTCTCCTTATTATGGCCATTGAGAACGCCAGCTATTTATCGGCGTAAGCAAGTATATAGAATGAGGAAAGAATAATAAGATATATATATAAAGATAACCTTCATTATGATCGTCAGTCATAAGTCATATACCGTAATACTACTATAGTATACTTATACTAGGTATATTACGTTATAATATATATTATTGATTATGATATATTATAGTAGTTCCTCTCAGCTAGGGAGGGAAGGTTCAAATAATCTAAAATACGGGAGAACACTGTTATCTTTCTATACTTATGTATGAGACAAAGCAATAAACTTAATTTATTAGTATTCTCTTGATTGCGGATTTATTATTGTATTATGCCTATGGTATCAGTTTATTAACCGTTAACTGTTATTACGTAGTGCATGTTGATGCTTTTATGGAGACCCTGAGTTCCATACTTAATGTGATGGCAACGACAGCATATGACGTACTTTGTTCATCTATGTCAACAGCATAAGCTTTGAAAGGGAATGGTCGCCGCAGCGTCACTGACGGGTTCCTCGCAGTTGAACATCGTAGGGGGGGGGAGGCAGGTGAGCAGGGTGGGAGGGCACATGACACATAATGACATACCATTACATATACCAATACATACATACATCACAGTTGACCACGTAATCAACAATGCGAAGGGACTCAGAAAATCGTCAACAACGGGAGCGCCGGGGACCTTCGGACCAATCACATGGAACATAGACACTCACATTACGAATGAACCATACATGAACTCAACAAATGAGACAGTGAGCGAGTGAGCACTAAGTGTGAACCTCCAAGCGCCATTACATAGCCAGTACTACATATCACCAAAGCACGCTGGCGGCGCGGCACTGAAACAAGTGGCGGCTAGGGTAACTATGCAACGATGACCTAATAGTAATACTACCCGTCCGGCCTCTAAGAATAGAGGTAAAAATCCCTACTGGAAGGGTGGATGCAAGAGCCAACACGTTGCGCGCAGGGACCAGGGCGTCGTCATTATGAACCGAGGGAGCCCGAGAGAGTATATAAGGGCAAGAAGTCGGACTAGGGCGGTATAGACGGCACCTAGGCCTTCACAGCTCTGTTAGATTAGGTTGGACACGGGCGACTCAGTCGGCAAAGGCGGGATCGCGTGCCGGAGGGTCTTCCGCTAGAGGTCTTCACGACACGAGAAGCAGAGTGGAAAGACTACGTGAAGACACACTAGTAGACTGGATGGGTAAAGGCGAAGTTCATCGTAGGCCGCTACTTAGCACTCGACCAGTGACCAAGTCGCAATAAGACAGTACACAATAGCTGCTGATCGTCAACGTTTCGTTTTCGGTCAAGTAGTGACAGGCATATAGAACAGTGTCGATCCTCGCCCCATGTATAGCGTGACGCATGCGATGAACATCCTTCCTAAGCGCTGAGGAAACGACGATCCTCCGAGTAGTTATACCCGGCATCCTCCTGAGTACGCACATCAGCGGGCGAGACATGATGAGAAACGAAATGAGGATCCCTGCTATGGTGATTGCCTCCGGTTTCTGCGCGATTCTCGGAAGCATCACACCAGTTGCTTCAATGGACATAAGTGAGACACCTGTTGGAATCTCTACCGTGGGGAAGTGTTGGACGCAAGCTTGCGGGCATGGTCAAATATGCCATAGCAGTCTCCGCAGTCGACCCACACTTATGATCCGGGCTCAATGGAGTGCCATTCCCTGCATCGTTGACTTTAGGTCCCCACCCATAGAGCGCTGGCCTCGAAGTACAGACACTGAGTGTCCTATACGCTCGGCGCAGTATGCTGGGAACGCGTTTAAGGACGAATTATTGTCTCGGATAGGCTGAAGTAGGTAAGGCGAGTCGAAAGAACACCGGTAGCAGCAAGGTGGATACAGAGACACGGAGCTTATGTTACGTTTGGCCAAACTCACGCAGGATTTTGATATTGGATGTATGCTAGGCCGAGACGGGCTGCGGCTTAAGGCGAGGTGCGGGTGCCTCCAGCCGTGCGCTGCTCCAGAAGCGGCGTCTCCCATTAGAGCCAAGGGCAGTCGCCCTATGTGCACCGATCGTGAGCGAGGCTTCAGAGTGACCGCCTCCCTACCTTGGGTAACCGAGCCACTGGACCCCCGTGTCCACAATGTACTGGCGGTAGAAGCATGCGCAGTGTGGCCGACTATAGGTAAATTAGATTGGGCAAGTAGGACCCATCATGTGCGGAGAATTTAATTGTTCAACGCCTTAGATGGACCAAGAACATTATAGGTTCTAACACAATCCAGTAACGGCCTTAATAGATATAGGGCTGACGTGCACGCTCGGCCACCCGGTACTAAAAGGCACGTATATAATATATATAATATACTCGTAAGATGGACTTATATGCACGGCTCGGTAAACTGGCTGATGCAGACTCGCCGGCGTCTTAGAAAGGCATAATATATACCAACGCTCGGCAAGTGCGAGGCTACGCGTTCAAGCCTTGCCGAAGGCGCAGCATCGGCCTATAGGAGCCTGGGGTGCAGCCGTCGGCCAGTATATAGTATTGTATTATAAAGTATATAGTATGTATATATATAGATTAATATTTATTTATTTATTTATTATTTTATTTATTTATTTATTATTATTCATTATTTTTTTACGGACAGGCTGAGGCACCGCCTCGGCCAATGGCTGAGACGCGAGCCTTGGCCTGGCCGAGGCGTGCGCCTCAGGCCTTTGGTCGAGGCGCCGCCTTAGCTGGTGGCCGAGGCGTGCACCTCAGGCCCTAGGCCGATGTGCTGCGCCTCGGCCAATGGCTGAGACGCGGGCCTCGGCCTTTGCCGAGGCGTGCGCCTCAAGGCCGCCGAGGGGCTGCCTCAGCCAGTGGCCGAGGCGTGCATAAGCCCTCGGCCGAGGCGCTGCCTTAGCCGGTGGCCGAGGCGTGCACCTCAGGCCCTAGGCCGTCTGGGATTGTGTTGAACCTATCTTGGGTCGTTCCATCCAGGGTGGACAAGAATGCTCCGCACATGATGGCGTCCCCTGCCCCAATCATTACCATAGCAGCCTTGTACCTAGTCATGTGGACACGTGGGTCAGTGGCTCCCGTGTACGCCATGATGGCGGGTAACCTGAAGTCCCTCGGCAGAGGTACGTCTATGATGCTTGGTGAGAACGGTGCTGCCATTTCGTACCTCGGGTTCCGGCGACTGCTCCCGTGCCTCCACCCTTCTTGCTAGCTTCTCGATCCTTCTCTGCAGCCTTTCGACTAGGGCTAACTTGTCAGGGTGCCGGCGTAGGGCCGGCTACCGCTCCTCCATGTGCGGGACTAGTTCATCGACGCGTCGTCCATCTGAGTGTCGACGCGGAGTTGGTTCCTCGACGTTTCGTCCCTCCAGGTGTCGGTGTGGAACCCGCTCACCAACGCGTCGTTCGCCGCTGAGTGCCGACGCGGAGCCGGCTCATCGACCGTCGCTCTGCCGAGTGCCGACGCGGGCCGGTTCATCGAAGCGTTGCTCATCAAGTGTCGACGCGGGGCCGACTGGTCATCGTGCCGGTGCAGGGCCGGCCCACGAGACTCGCCCATCCTTTCTGTGGGCAGTCTTTCCGCTTCTCTTTCCTCGTGTCGGCGAGGGCCTCTAGCGGAAGACCCTCGGCACGCGATTCCGTCCTTTGCCGAGCGGGCGCCCCGTGTCCCAACCATTCTAAGGCAGAGCGGGAGGGCCTAGGTTGCCGTCCGGCCGGTCCGCTTCTTTGGGTGCCCTCTCCCGGGCCCCGGTCCTAGTGCGACGCCCTGCGTCCCTCGCGGCACGTGTTGCGTCCTGGGCATCCACCCTCCGTGGGGATTCTACCTCTATTTCCTGAGGCCGCGACGGGGGTACTTGGCCTTGCAGTCCCACCGCCACTTGGTTCAGTGCCGCGCCACTGCTTGCTGAATGGTCGCTTGGAGGTTCACGACTTGGTTTGCCCCTCCATTGTTGAGTCGGTCTCGGAGGTCACCTCCATTGTTGAGTTGGTCTCGAAGGTCCCGGGCTCCCGTTGTGAGATGTTCTCGGAGGTCCCCTTCGCGATTGTTGGTGAGTAGGTCACGGAGGTCACCTGAGTCGTTGCCATTGTTCACGTTGCGAGAACCGTGGGAGCTGCGGGACGCCATTCTTTCAAGCTTGCTGTTGAAAGAGAAAAAGAGTTGTGTCGTAGCCTGCTTGAGTATTGGACTCAGGCTCTCCATGAAAGCACCAATGACGGTAATAACGTTACCGGTAATAATAATATAATCACGCAATAAGAGAATAATAATAGTTGTATTGCTTTGTCTCAGTATAGAAAGTACAGTGTGTCTCCCATTATAGAGTATTGAACCTCCCTCCCTAGCTGAGGAGAAATCCTATTTATATCAAGTCCTAACGGTAATGACATGATGAGACATAATGAGGATCCTTTATTCCTCTTTCTTCAATGGGCATCAATAGTGGCTTCAATGGCCATAAAGGAGACAACTGTTGGAATTCTATCCGTTGATTTCCGTCTGTTGGGTTTCCAGTGGTGCTGTGGTCAAATTATGCGATCTCGGGTCAGATGCCCACGTTTATGATCCGGTGTCGGGGCTTGTGCAGTCATCCTGAGTAATCTACTCCACCTGTCATATCCCACTCCACACTATATTGAAAGGGTTGCTCCCACTACTGGCCATGAGATATAGTGAGACTCGATCCCGAGGCTTAGACGAGCTGTTTCAACGTATGCGCAGCAGGAAGCCTACCCTCTCACTACCCTCACTTTTGAAAGTGAATTGTCCACACTGCATACTTGCCGCTAGTGAGTGGCACCCGATCCGCAGGCTAGACCTATATATAGCTGCTCACTTGCGCTAGGGGCAGGAACACCCCTATCCAACCCCACTTTTTGAAAGCGATTGGTCACACTGCCGGCTAAAGTGAGTTCTCAGATTATCCACTGTCATTAATACTTCCAAGTGTTCACCTCTATGACCAGATTGATTGACTTAGCCATGCGAGCAAATTTACCAATGTATATCAATTTATTAATCAATTTTGACTAATATTTTATTAGTATACTATGCAATTTTAAAACTTAAAATTACATAAATATACGCAAATTACAACATTAATTTATCTATGCATAAAACAATTCTAATATTATCTAATCTATTAGATATACTTTTAAATACTATTTAATGGAAAACATTGGGCATTATCCCTGTAGATATACCAAAATTAGCCGCTGTGAGCGGGAGGGCAGCATTAAGGAGCCGAACAGTAGCTAGACAGAGAGAGAAAGAGGAAACCTGCTAGGAACCTACCTGGTCATGAATACGCAGACGCCCTCTGGGGAGCTTACTTATAATCAGTGACTTGTCAGCATTCGACAGCCTCGGTGGCGGCGCAATTCAGGTCTACCATAAGGGTCCATGTAGCAATTTTGCGATGCCGATTGGGATCGATATACCAGTGCCACATACAGTCGTTCGAAAGATTGAAACCGTAGATGTCCTTAGTGATATTAGTGGCTCATTATATAATAAGATGTCAACAAAAGAGACACACACGACATAATACGTGTATTTACGCACGAGCGTGCGAGCTACGTAGGTTCTTTTGAATACCTATATGTCTATCCCTTATGCCAGGCCGCTATCAAGGAACTTGGCCATGCAAATATATACCCCAGTGAGCCCGAACGGGCCCGCCCAGTTTGGCACTAGAAGGAAGCTAGCCACCCACGATTAGATGGCAGATAGCTACAAGAAGTTCATCGCCGGAAAGTTGCATTTCTCAAATAAATATGCGCGTTTCATTTCAAGTCTTTTTTGCTAATATTAGGTCGAAAATATTTTGTCTTTTTCTGACATCTTAGGTACTCCCACTACGTCAATATGACGCATGAGGTTAGCTATATGAACCATTCTCTAAATCAGCTAATTAGTTAAAAGAATATTTGTTAAATTATAAATTAATACCCATAATAAAAGATAAAGTTACCACGGTTGAGTAATTGACTTATTGTGCACGGGGCACGGCGCACGGTTTGGTCTAAAAGGTGACCTGATATTGACGTCAGGGTCAAAACCGTAAACGCTTGCTCTTTCTCATGGCGTCCATGATGGTTGTTGTGATGAATGCCTGTACGGCTGTACATCTTGATATTGCGCTCATACCCATCTACTTTTCTTTATTTTCTTTTTCATCCCAAAGTTATTTACTTCTAGAAATCTTTCCTTGCAATTTTGGTACGCATCCATGACAAAAAAAGAAAAAAAGCATAGTGGTTATTTGACATGTGAAAGGCGTGGCAAACTCTTTTATGTCCCAAGTGTGATAGTATTACTGTCAAAACGGGGACCGACTTACCGTGGACCTAATTTCTAGCGGGCTTTAGCGGGCAGCTCGTGGGCTAGGATTCATGCAACTCTAACCGCCCCACGGGCTGATCCGCGGACTTTTTTTTTTTTTTTTTTTTAATATCAAGTTAAACAAAATAAGTAAAGTAAAAATTATGATAATAATATATATATTAATAGATATATATATATATAATATATATATTATTATATATCTATATATATAATATATAATATGCATGGAAATAAAAAACTTAATAAATGTAACTAAATAAACAAATATATAATACTAGTTTTTTTACGCGCATTGCATGATTAAATTGTTGGTTTTCACAACGTGATGGCTGTCCGGCAGGCGAACACTACCAAATAACTGTATTTGTGAATGTGAAAAAGTGAGAAAAAAAATAATTTAGAGAATAACCGGCTGTTATTTCTTTAGGTTGCCTTAAAAGTATGCCACCCAAAAAGAGAGGGTCAGTCCCCGCTATGGAGATCCGTAGGAATATTTATACAGGGATATAGAATCTATACATGGTAAGCAGGGCTGACGTCTAGTCAAGGTCAAGGTAAGTAGGGCTGATGTAACTGTCAATATACTACATTTCCTGTCTAGGCGAATTATGGAAACTACATAACTGAGCAAGATTGCGTCCAGAAAATCCGCTGGTATGCGTTTTGGGGCATGTACCCAGCCGAGAGTTGTCTCGGCGCGCGGGGATGACTCTTGAGCTTCTGCCTCTATGTGGTGGCCTTCCTTCTAAGCCTGGCCGCCGTTCGGCCCTGGGTATTGCACGCTGAGGGATGCACTACCGCGTGACCTGGTCGCCGTCTCCACCTCGTAAGGCACAAGATCAAGGACACACCGATCATCGTGGCTGGTCGCCCATCGGCATCGCCTTCAAGGACCCGCTTGTAGATGCGCCGACTGGTTGCTGACAAGTGTATAGTAGGCTCCGAGGGCGTCTGGTATCATGACCAGGTGGTTCCTAGCAGTTTCCTCTTTCTCTCTCGGTTAGCTACTGGTTCGGCTCCCTTAACTGGCCTCCCGCCCAGGCGGCTAATTTTGGGTATCTATCAGGGATAATGCCCAATGTTTTCTTAAATAAGTATTTTAAAGTATATCAGATAATTATATTAGAATTTTATGCATAGATAATTGAATGTTGAATTTGCGTATTTAAATTGTAATTTTAAGTTTACAAATGCAAATAATATAGTCAAAATTGATTATAATTGGTAATTTGCTCGCATGGCAAGCTCAACTGGTCATAGAGGTGAAACTTTGGAGAATGACCAGGGATCGAGTCTCACTAGCGGCAGTGTGGGACCAACCTTTCAAAGTGAGGGGGGTTCCTGCTGCGCAGTGAGCAGCGGTCTAGCCTCGGATCGGGTCTCACTAGCGGCAGTGCAGTGTGGGAGCAACCTTTCAAAGTGAGGGAGTGAGGGGGGTTCCTGCTGCGCAGTGAACAGCGGTCTAGCCTCGGGATCGAGTCTCACTAGCGGCAGTGTGGGCAACCTTTCAAAGTGAGGGAGTGAGGGGGTTCCTGCTGCGCAGTGAACAACGGTCTAGACTCGAGGGGGTTCTTGCTGCACAGTGAACAACGGTCTAGCCTCGGATCGAGTCTCATTACGCAGTGAGCAACAAAGTGAGGGGGTTCTGCTGCGCAGTGAACAGCGTCTAGCCTCTGGATCGAGTCTCACTAGCGGCAGTGTGGGAGCACAAGTGAGGGGGGTTCCTGCTGCGCAGTGAGCGTCTAGCCCGGGATCGAGTCTCACTATACTAATATTGAAATTAAAATATGAACAATATGAACTATTCATTTGCTTTAATAATTTGACGCTTAAGTAATTTAATGTCTAATTTATTTATTTAAATATGTAATTCATAGTATATGAATACAATGTAATATAGGAGATTCATTATAATTATTACTAAACTTTTTTAAATAGTAACCAAGTATTTTTTTTTACAAAGGGTTCTAATATATATTAATGAATGATTGAATGCACATATATACAAGATCAATGAATGAATCAACGATACCAATCCTTTAGCTGTTTTGCTCAGTGTTCATTTAGTTCAACCATTATTGTTGAATAAATTATTATGGAAAGAAAATTTCTAATTTAAGGAATTTAGATGTAGTAAAAATTTTAAAAAAATTAATTATAATGTAACCCAAAATATTGGATGATTGGTAAATATGATGTAACCCAAAGATCAAAAATGCTAAAGAAAGTGTTTTGGTTATTCAACAATTTGAAGCAACAATTTGTTCCAAATCACTGAAAATACAAACATTGCAATTTACAATATTTTTACTTAAACGTTTTTTAGAATTATTTTCCCAAAACACATCTATATTTAAAAACAATTATTATTATTATTATTATTATTATTATTATTATTTATTATTATGTATTGTTTGTTATTGTTATTGTTATTGTTATTGTTATTGTTATTGTTATTGTTTGTATTGTTATTGTTATTATTGTTATGTTTTGTTATTATTATTATTATTATTATATTATTATATTATTATGCCATTTAAATGTTAATTTAAACAACTAATTTTTTCAAATATCTTTTTACCAACTGTTGATATAATTCGCTGGTCAAATCGCTAACGCTAAAACGTTAACTGTTGATTATCAAACAACTGAACAAGACATTGCGAGGTAGTTTCTCACTTCAATTTGTTGTGTGATTTGAATACTCTCTTGTGAACAAATCCCTCAAGTAGTTAATATAATTGACTTTATTAATTTAATTTTTAAAATTTTTCATGGTATTAATAAATATATTGGAAATAATATATACATTATTGTATTATAACTTTGAAATTTAATTAAAAAGTAGTGCACAAAAAAGATAATAGACTATGTAGTGAATATAATCAATTGATGAATTTGAATGTAACGAATTTTACATTCGAGAAAATAAAGACAATATAACTAATGAAATTATTTCTCTTAATTAATTTATTGATAATGATAATTTTTTTTGAATAAAGGCATTGTAGAGAGATAATTCTAAATTAAAAAAATACATATGTAATATTATATGTTTTTTTGGGTAAGGTAAGAGGAGCTTAGAAGCCCTAGAAAAAATTAAGAGATCCTTCTTATTGCCATCAAGTTGGCATCACGATCCAGGAAAGTATCCCTCCCTTCCGGCGGATCCGTCAGGACCGACGTCCCCCAATTGGACTGTTGACCCAAGTTGGCCAAAAAATTCCCGCATTGATTTCCTTCTCGTAAAATATGCACGAGCTCAAAATCTTGGAAATTCCTCATCCACTCTTTACAATCCATAATTAATAACGTGTCGGCTTCCGGGCGGGCTCCCATACTATTTTTAAGAGTTTGGACTAAGGCTTCCGAATCTGATTCGGCGACCAGCTTCTAGAAACCACCATTCTTGGCTACCAGGAGTCCCTCTCTAAATCCCCAGGAGCTACTAATTTATTTCTATCTAATCTAAAAACATAATAAGTCTTAATCAAAGTTATGTCCTAAATTTATGTCTATGTTTTTAGTGCTAATCATTTTATACATTGTACTTTTAAAGTTGTACTATACAATTTTTTAGACAAAAAAACCTTACCGTTATAACTTTCGTTGTCTTTTACATTACTTTTACCATGCACTTGCATCCAGCATATCTTTTCTTATATTCTTTAATGATAATAATATTTGTAGACATTATATATTGGATTAATATAATAATTAAATTTTATTTCATTTAGATTTTAATTAGTAAAAATTAGTTAGTTATTTTTAAAATATAAATATTGAGCATATGTTTTTGGACATCGCGCATAAAAGAGACTAGTAATTTAATAAGAGTAATAGAGTAGAGAACTTAACTATGCCAACTTTGATTGAGTGATAAGGTTTGAACCTAAGACCTTCCTTATGAAAAATAAATAAAGTTAAGATAATAAATAGTTAACGAAATATTCTGTTACTAAAAGTTTACACTGATTGAGTGCAGGGGTATTTAGGAAAAAGTAAATGACATAATAGGGCTTAGTAGGAAAAAAAAAGTATTAAAATCAAAATAATATGAACCATTCATTTTATCAAATAATTTGACAAACATTTTTTATATTTTCCGGTTATAGGCTTAACTTTACTTGACTCTTATTAGTGGTATATATGTATATATGATATTATATATATATATATATAAATATATATACTATATATATATATTGTATATATATATATATATTATATATATACTATATATAATATATATATTATATATGTACTTGTAAGTGATTTTAACTTCACTTTTTACCTCTGAAAATGTGCACCAACCTTCTTGCACTTACTTAAAAACAACAATTATTTGGCACCAAAGTTCGAGTTATTTATAAAAATGTCACAGCATAGTTTTTTTTTTTTTTAAATTACATCTGAGTCGTTGATACGGTATATGCAGGGGTACGTGTCCTATATGGATTACGATGTACTTGAGCTCAAGACCCTCTGACAGTGGGTCGGGAGTCTCCGTCAAGTCGTATAGGTGTCCAGTACAGTAGGTAAAAAGTTCCATTCTCAGTAATAAATGCGCTATTTATAGAAGAGAAGAGGGGATAGGGCCTGGGCTCTCGACATGGACGGCACTGGTCGAAGTCTGTAACACCCTTAAATTTTGAGATATTTAAAAAACTTATAAAAAATAAAAAACGGCAAACTAAATGCTAATTCCATTGACATTGAATGTCGTCCCACTTTATAATAACATAGTAGAATAAGGTTAACTTCGATACATTTCCGGATTAGCAAGTATCATAATGGTTAGTAAGGTAAGGGCTCGCAATGTGGTTGCTGATACGAAACCTAAGGTATTTTATAGGATGGCAAGTAACCTAGAATGAAACTTACATAGAGACCTAGGCATAAAGCTATCTT